>JARPMR010000004.1:4810159-4917144 GCA_029955525.1 Oeneis ivallda
TGATCATGATGATGATTATGGTAAATGGTACATTTGAAAGCCACTGTAAGCATCTATTATAATCTTGCATAGTAACAAATGACAATACTATTACACTTACACTTTTTGTATTTTGCTTGTTCTTCTCTGCGTACTGTCTGTACGGTTCAACATATTTTTTGTCCTCTGAAACAAAAATTTGTAGATTTAATTTTTTTCTTTATGCATACCTATCACTGAGATGGGCGTGCGCTTGACGACAATGAATGAAGGCGTGCACTGATGGGGTGTAAGTTTGTGCGCGCTTGCCTAGATTAAACCTATTGCGTTGCTGCAGCGAGAGCACGTGACACGTACCATCAGCGGCGAGGCGGCCATGGAGCGCGAGCGCAGGAAGTCCTTGAACGCCGTGAGCGAGCTGAGCGCGGCGGGCGCGCGCACGGCCACGAGCGGCGCGGCGGGCGGGCGGCCGGCCGCGCTCAGCCACGCCGCCGCCGCGCGCATGGCCTCCAGCGACGAGCTCGACGTAGAGTTGCTGCAGCGAGAGCACGTGACACGTACCATCAGCGGCGAGGCGGCCATGGAGCGCGAGCGCAGGAAGTCCTTGAACGCCGTGAGCGAGCTGAGCGCGGCGGGCGCGCGCACGGCCACGAGCGGCGCGGCGGGCGGGCGGCCGGCCGCGCTCAGCCACGCCGCCGCCGCGCGCATGGCCTCCAGCGACGAGCTCGACGTAGAGTTGCTGCAGCGAGAGCACGTGACACGTACCATCAGCGGCGAGGCGGCCATGGAGCGCGAGCGCAGGAAGTCCTTGAACGCCGTGAGCGAGCTGAGCGCGGCGGGCGCGCGCACGGCCACGAGCGGCGCGGCGGGCGGGCGGCCGGCCGCGCTCAGCCACGCCGCCGCCGCGCGCATGGCCTCCAGCGACGAGCTCGACGTAGAGTTGCTGCAGCGAGAGCACGTGACACGTACCATCAGCGGCGAGGCGGCCATGGAGCGCGAGCGCAGGAAGTCCTTGAACGCCGTGAGCGAGCTGAGCGCGGCGGGCGCGCGCACGGCCACGAGCGGCGCGGCGGGCGGGCGGCCGGCCGCGCTCAGCCACGCCGCCGCCGCGCGCATGGCCTCCAGCGACGAGCTCGACGTAGAGTTGCTGCAGCGAGAGCACGTGACACGTACCATCAGCGGCGAGGCGGCCATGGAGCGCGAGCGCAGGAAGTCCTTGAACGCCGTGAGCGAGCTGAGCGCGGCGGGCGCGCGCACGGCCACGAGCGGCGCGGCGGGCGGGCGGCCGGCCGCGCTCAGCCACGCCGCCGCCGCGCGCATGGCCTCCAGCGACGAGCTCGACGTAGAGTTGCTGCAGCGAGAGCACGTGACACGTACCATCAGCGGCGAGGCGGCCATGGAGCGCGAGCGCAGGAAGTCCTTGAACGCCGTGAGCGAGCTGAGCGCGGCGGGCGCGCGCACGGCCACGAGCGGCGCGGCGGGCGGGCGGCCGGCCGCGCTCAGCCACGCCGCCGCCGCGCGCATGGCCTCCAGCGACGAGCTCGACGTAGAGTTGCTGCAGCGAGAGCACGTGACACGTACCATCAGCGGCGAGGCGGCCATGGAGCGCGAGCGCAGGAAGTCCTTGAACGCCGTGAGCGAGCTGAGCGCGGCGGGCGCGCGCACGGCCACGAGCGGCGCGGCGGGCGGGCGGCCGGCCGCGCTCAGCCACGCCGCCGCCGCGCGCATGGCCTCCAGCGACGAGCTCGACGTAGAGTTGCTGCAGCGAGAGCACGTGACACGTACCATCAGCGGCGAGGCGGCCATGGAGCGCGAGCGCAGGAAGTCCTTGAACGCCGTGAGCGAGCTGAGCGCGGCGGGCGCGCGCACGGCCACGAGCGGCGCGGCGGGCGGGCGGCCGGCCGCGCTCAGCCACGCCGCCGCCGCGCGCATGGCCTCCAGCGACGAGCTCGACGTAGAGTTGCTGCAGCGAGAGCACGTGACACGTACCATCAGCGGCGAGGCGGCCATGGAGCGCGAGCGCAGGAAGTCCTTGAACGCCGTGAGCGAGCTGAGCGCGGCGGGCGCGCGCACGGCCACGAGCGGCGCGGCGGGCGGGCGGCCGGCCGCGCTCAGCCACGCCGCCGCCGCGCGCATGGCCTCCAGCGACGAGCTCGACGTAGAGTTGCTGCAGCGAGAGCACGTGACACGTACCATCAGCGGCGAGGCGGCCATGGAGCGCGAGCGCAGGAAGTCCTTGAACGCCGTGAGCGAGCTGAGCGCGGCGGGCGCGCGCACGGCCACGAGCGGCGCGGCGGGCGGGCGGCCGGCCGCGCTCAGCCACGCCGCCGCCGCGCGCATGGCCTCCAGCGACGAGCTCGACGTAGAGTTGCTGCAGCGAGAGCACGTGACACGTACCATCAGCGGCGAGGCGGCCATGGAGCGCGAGCGCAGGAAGTCCTTGAACGCCGTGAGCGAGCTGAGCGCGGCGGGCGCGCGCACGGCCACGAGCGGCGCGGCGGGCGGGCGGCCGGCCGCGCTCAGCCACGCCGCCGCCGCGCGCATGGCCTCCAGCGACGAGCTCGACGTAGAGTTGCTGCAGCGAGAGCACGTGACACGTACCATCAGCGGCGAGGCGGCCATGGAGCGCGAGCGCAGGAAGTCCTTGAACGCCGTGAGCGAGCTGAGCGCGGCGGGCGCGCGCACGGCCACGAGCGGCGCGGCGGGCGGGCGGCCGGCCGCGCTCAGCCACGCCGCCGCCGCGCGCATGGCCTCCAGCGACGAGCTCGACGTAGAGTTGCTGCAGCGAGAGCACGTGACACGTACCATCAGCGGCGAGGCGGCCATGGAGCGCGAGCGCAGGAAGTCCTTGAACGCCGTGAGCGAGCTGAGCGCGGCGGGCGCGCGCACGGCCACGAGCGGCGCGGCGGGCGGGCGGCCGGCCGCGCTCAGCCACGCCGCCGCCGCGCGCATGGCCTCCAGCGACGAGCTCGACGTAGAGTTGCTGCAGCGAGAGCACGTGACACGTACCATCAGCGGCGAGGCGGCCATGGAGCGCGAGCGCAGGAAGTCCTTGAACGCCGTGAGCGAGCTGAGCGCGGCGGGCGCGCGCACGGCCACGAGCGGCGCGGCGGGCGGGCGGCCGGCCGCGCTCAGCCACGCCGCCGCCGCGCGCATGGCCTCCAGCGACGAGCTCGACGTAGAGTTGCTGCAGCGAGAGCACGTGACACGTACCATCAGCGGCGAGGCGGCCATGGAGCGCGAGCGCAGGAAGTCCTTGAACGCCGTGAGCGAGCTGAGCGCGGCGGGCGCGCGCACGGCCACGAGCGGCGCGGCGGGCGGGCGGCCGGCCGCGCTCAGCCACGCCGCCGCCGCGCGCATGGCCTCCAGCGACGAGCTCGACGTAGAGTTGCTGCAGCGAGAGCACGTGACACGTACCATCAGCGGCGAGGCGGCCATGGAGCGCGAGCGCAGGAAGTCCTTGAACGCCGTGAGCGAGCTGAGCGCGGCGGGCGCGCGCACGGCCACGAGCGGCGCGGCGGGCGGGCGGCCGGCCGCGCTCAGCCACGCCGCCGCCGCGCGCATGGCCTCCAGCGACGAGCTCGACGTAGAGTTGCTGCAGCGAGAGCACGTGACACGTACCATCAGCGGCGAGGCGGCCATGGAGCGCGAGCGCAGGAAGTCCTTGAACGCCGTGAGCGAGCTGAGCGCGGCGGGCGCGCGCACGGCCACGAGCGGCGCGGCGGGCGGGCGGCCGGCCGCGCTCAGCCACGCCGCCGCCGCGCGCATGGCCTCCAGCGACGAGCTCGACGTAGAGTTGCTGCAGCGAGAGCACGTGACACGTACCATCAGCGGCGAGGCGGCCATGGAGCGCGAGCGCAGGAAGTCCTTGAACGCCGTGAGCGAGCTGAGCGCGGCGGGCGCGCGCACGGCCACGAGCGGCGCGGCGGGCGGGCGGCCGGCCGCGCTCAGCCACGCCGCCGCCGCGCGCATGGCCTCCAGCGACGAGCTCGACGTAGAGTTGCTGCCGCTGACGCTCACGCTGTCCACGCTCGAGTCTGCACAGATGTGTTTACATCTAGCATGACTAAAACGACACAAATTGCATTTGAATTTGAGAGAACCTTTTTTATTAGAGGGTAAACTGAAACTCTGCTGTTGCAATAATTAACCACCGTAACTTTGAAATTACATATTCAAATTCATAATCATTTATTTCATGTAAGCCAACTTGTGGCCATTATGACACCACTGGTTAGAAAAGCTGATTCTACTGAGAATAGTCTGCAAGAAACTCACCAGAAGAGTTCAGGAACTGAACTCTTTTCAAAACAAAAATGTTACAAAATGTAGCTTAATCTATCTTGTGGACGGCTGAAGCAAAGCCGATTGCTTCCAAGCAACCTTGCCATTAAGAAATTCACTAACCGTTTAACAGCCTCTACTTATTGAGGTGTTACCAGTTTATGACGGTGTCTAGTTAATAGATCTTGTGTATCACATCTTTTTTTATATGAAGTTAAAATCAACGCAGAAAATCTCTTCTAAATAGCTAAAAATTTCTTCTATTTGAGTACAGAGGACTTAAAGCTATTAATAAAATTCTGAATGAAAATATACATCAATAGGTTTATAATACGCAATTTCCAACTAACTGGATGACAACTCACCCTCCTCCAAAGCTATCATGTCCATGAGCGCGGTGGGGGACAGAGGTCTCGTGTTTCTGTTGAGGAGCTCTTCAAAGGCACTCTCCAGCTTCAGCACTCCCGCATTGTATAGCTGATTCTGAAACAAGCCTACTTATAATGGAAAATAGTCTATATAAATAAAAATGAATGTTGGTAAGCGCATAGCTCAAGAATGGATGGACCAATTCGGTTAATTTATTTTTTTGTATGTATCCTTAAGGTCCACGGAAGGTTCTAATAAAAAAAAAAAAAGAACGAAGTCTGTCCGGACAGCTAGTTTTAAATAAATAAATAAATAATTGATCACAGGATAGACTCCTATGAGAGTTGAGATGAAACCTTTCCCAAGGATTATTTATCTTGTAAATTATAACAATACTTACAATATTTTCTAATTCAACACTCTGGGGGTTGTTTTTGTTGAAATAATTTTGAGCTTCAGCTAACTTGTCCAGTGCCTAAAAACAGAATAAAATATGTATTTATAATAAACGCTTTGAGTGTGTTGTTAGAAGTAATCTTTACATGCCAGACATATAAATGCGAAATTGATTTTCTGATTATTTTATGATTCACCTCAGCACATATTGTGTAAAATGTCCTGGAATTTAAGTACTCACACTCACACAGTAATCACATAAAAACAAGATTGAAGATCTGCAATAATTCCACCAATGTCAACATCAGTGGAAAAGACAGTGTGACGTTCGTACAGTTGTGCTTTTTCTTCTAATTCTAAATAAGTATTTGAATTTCGATAATCAATTTCATTCTGAAGAAATTTTTCCCATGTTAAACCTAAACACCAACACACACTTTTGAGTGTTGTACACACAGTGACAACAGAATAATAAATAAATATAAATAAAATATTTTAATTCGACCAACTGGGATCATATTGGGTTAGTAACAATAAGCTTAAAACCTACATGTTAGTACGACTAAAATCTAAAACTTAACCTAGGACGGCACCGATTTGTCAGCACATGAACCATGCAACAGTGGTTCAAGTACTGACAATCGATCCTGTCAGCAAATGCCCTCAAGACGCTATTAGAGCTGGCCCGGACTCTACGCAACAGGGATGTGCACCGCTTTCTCATAGTGGTGTAGAAACAGTCTACACGAGCGTCGGCAAACATCCCTGATGCGCTGCAGAATCGGGGCAGTCCCAACAGCATCCTGAACGCATTGTTGTACTGTACACGCAGGGCGTTATACTGCTTCTGCGTATAACTGATCCACAGGCTGCTCGTGTAAAAGGAGGTGCAGTATGCCCTAAAGAGGGTGACTTTGACTGGCACTGAACAACGAGCAAACCTGCGGACAATCATGTTTGCCCTGACAGACAACGCCCTGCGCTCTCTCTCTATATCTGCATCGTCCTTCAGGTCAAAGGAGATCACATGACCTAGATATTTGAACTGCGACACCCTCTTCAACGGGGTACCGTATAACTTAATGGGTGGTACAGTTGAGGGCAAGGATTTCCCCCTGGCCTGAAAGACCATACATTCGCTTTTTTTGACATTGTATGTCAATCCGTGAATGTGAGCGTATCTTTCACATATGCTCAACAGTTTTGTTAAGCCACACACAGAAGCACTCAGCAACACCATGTCGTCCGCGAATAAGTACTATTATTTATCATGATGGGGTCATGCGTCATGCCAGTGAATGAGTGCCACCGGCGGGAATTTTTGTCTACCCATCTTAACATGTATTGAATTGTAAGTAGTATGCATTCCCCTTATTGTGGAAACACTGCATACATAGCATAGTATCTAATTGTAAACTTGTTTTGAAAAGAGCAACTGCCGAGTTTTTTGCTGGTTCTTCTCGGCAGGAAGGGCATTCCGAACCAGTGGTAGACTCATTGACGATTCAAAAGCACTTGTAAAAAAGTTTATTTGAATAAGAAATATTTCTATTCTATTCTATCCTATTTCTGTACCCACTGTAATGTAATATGTCATACATACCTCTAGATACATATTCAGTGAGTCAGTGCTGCCAGTGTGTGGTCCCGCTTGTATGAGGTCGGACAGCTCTCTGGACACCATGTAGTAGTTGATGACATGGTCCAGAGCTGTCACTGTACGCTCCATATCTACAGGCAGTACAATAGTTACAGGATTAATGCCCGTTTTACTTTTACAGGCTACCTAAGCTAAGTTAGGTGACGCTTTCTGTCAATTGACAGAAAATGAACCCTTAGGAACACCTAAAGGAGGAAATGGCATTAGGTAAGGGATTCTTTATAGGGGCTACCTACTTAAATTGACTCCTATTTAGGCGATGATTTAAGAATGGTTGGTGAAAGCAGGCATGAAAATAATAAATATTGAAGACATAATCTTAGTTAAGTCCTGGGCAATGCTTTTCTCTGAACCACACAGCGAAAGCCCTCAATTAAATTCACAAATTCAAAGTGCATGATGCATGTGAGATTGTTCACTTGATCTTCTTCTGATTGTCAGATTGCTGTCGCATCAGACTATCACATTGAAGAAATAGAGCGTTCTACTAAAATATCTCCGGTCTCCGCCTTAAGATTTATCGCCATGATATTATTATAATTATTAAAATAATACTTCAATAATAAATAAGTTATAATCATCAGCAACCCATCAACAGCTCACTAGTGAGTGCAGGTCTACTTTCAGAGAAGGGTAACAGGCCATAGTCCACCACGCTGGCCCAATGCAAATTGGGAGACTTCACACACCTTCGAGAACATAATGAACTCTCAGTGTTTGCACCCCATATAATAACCACACTCTGCTACCAATGTTTGAGCCAGGTGCTTAGTGAGCGAAGGCCCCATTTGCAGGATTACGGCCTGTGTAAGCAGGTTTCATCACAATGTTTTCTTTCACTGTTAATTTCTTAAACCCACTTAACTTAGAAAAGTCAGAGGTGTGTGGCCCAGATCGAACATGCAACCCACTGAGTAGACCACAGTACTAATACAGGAGACACAATTATAATCGACCGAGCGAAGCGAAGGTCTCTGAGTTTACTTGAGTGAATTTGCACTTGTCTGTCCGTCCATCCGTCCGTCCGTCCGTCCGTCCGTCCGTCCGTCCGTCCGTCCGTCTGTCTGTCAGAGCCTTATAACTTCTGAATTACTGAACGTAATTACTTCAATTTTAGATATGATATGTAAACCGATGGCCTCCAGCCGAAAATGGCTTAAAAAGTTATAAAAATCTTTATTTCAGGGGGGCTCTCATAGAAGCGAATGCGAAGTAAAATAAATTTTTTTGCATTTCATAGGGTTGCAGTACCTCATTTTAAAGATAATTTGGAACAGAGTACAAAAGTATTTTTTTTTTTTCTAAAATTGACGAAATGGGGGGCTTTCAAAGTGGAGATTTTATTCGAGGCTAGATCTCTAAAACCACTTTTTTTTAAAACTTGAAACTTACACGTAATTTCAGTTATATTCTGTACTTGAACAACAAATACTAAGATTAGATAAATATTATAAAGAAACGAAATTATTTAAGTTTGAATGGGCATCAATGTTTTTAAAAAAACTTCACTATACTGTTAATAGATGGCGCTGTCTTTAATATTGTAAATACACATCCCATCCACGAAAGCAGATGACGATTGACTTCATCAGATTCGGCGCGTTTTAATTACAATATAATATAGTTAAAACTACCATATGGGAATTATGGGATACCGCGAGGTCTCAGTTCAGGGCGAACCACTAGTAATTTGTAGGTACAGTTTTTGCAATTCACTAAGGCGAGTGAGCTTTACTTGTGGTTACTTCGTGTACATGCACATTGCATGAGTGTGCGTGCCTGTCAAAGCCTAGGTGGGAGCGGGCAGGCGCGAGCATTGTGCTTCCTCACACTTATACAGACACACACACACAACCATAAGTCAGTTGCCCTCGTGAATTGCAAGAACTATACTTTACTTTAGTTGATAAATGGCCGTAAGTTGCACCAAATATATAAAATTTTCGAAGATCAATCAAAACACGTCCACTCTTCAGCGTACCGGAACCGGAATCCTACGCGTCACAGGACGCGCTGATTGCGGACTAACTAAAGTGCAACATTTAATGTAGTATTAATGTTTGATCAGCAATAAAGGCTTTATTTATTTATACTTTACTTTGATGGATCTGCTGCAACCGAGCAGTGTCTCCATATAGAGGCAGCACTGCAGTCTCCAACTGCTGCAGCCGCTGTTCACAGGCCCCCAGCACATTGCACACGTCGCTGGCGAGGGCTGAACTGCGCTTAGCCGCCGCTTTCAACTCTTGTATGTTTGTCATCTCCTGGTGAAAAGTGAAACAATCATTTTTATCTACTCCAACATTGAAAAGTTCCAATTTCGAATTTGACAGCTGAATTGAAATGAACCCTCTTTCGGTTTTGCTTCTCATTTCGATACAGCTCGTTGTATGGGAGCTGAATTGAAATGGTTATCTTCTTAAAATAGGATACCTAAAGCTAAGGCTCTGAGTTCTGGCACTTTTGTACCGTTCACACGACAGAGGCGCCACAGGCGGCTGGTGACGGCTTACGGAGTTACTTTTTGTTACTTTATTGAGCCTACGGCGTATTTTGTTAATGATTTTATTTTCCTTGTCGTAGATAAAATCTTGTATGCAACTGAACGTAATTAGTCATTTTAATTCTCATACTATCCTATTTTGATACTCGGCAAGCCTCGTATCAAAAAACAGCACTCGAATTAAAATGACCCTCATTAGTCATTACGATGCAGTTGCATAAATAGCTATTAAACCTTCATTGCTCATATTCTTACTTCAGTGATAGCCTAGTGGTTAGGACTGTGGTCTCCTATTCGGGGGGTCGCAGGTTCGATCCCGGGTACGCACCTCTGACTTTTCGGAGTCATGTGCGTTTAAGCAATTAAATATCACTTGCTTCAATCAACGGTGAAGGAAAACATTGTGAGGAAACCTGCTCATCTGAGAGTTCTCTATAATTTTCTCGAAGGTGTGTGAAGTCCGCCAATTCGCATTGGGCCAGCGTGGTGGACTATGGCCTATAACCTTTCTCTGAGAGGAGACCTGCGCTCGATAGTGAGCCGTTGATGGGTTGCTAATGATAAAATGATGATGAATGATATTCTTACATTGCCATACCTGAAAACAATACAGATACCGATTGACAGAAAGCACAGCCTAGAGGTCGATTTTAAAGAGGAAGGAAATATTCCTTGAGGGCCATAGAGGTGCACTAAGAAGGAAGTTTATTGAAATTACCATCCTTGAGGGGATTTTCATCTTATAATTTGGTATCACAAAATTGTCAGGACAGTCTAATATTATACTGTCCAAGGAACATACTACTCTCTAACCGAGATACTGTCAAAGCTTTTTAGTCATTTAGCATGATAATTGGACTAAAAACCTGAAAACATGAAACAGTCAGTTAAGACCAAAAGTAACGCCCCTTCAAATATTTCCCGTTTTCCTACCTGTATTTACCAAAATACCTCTTTGTATGTTTAAATTAACGTGGAATAATCACAACAAAAGACGATTACTTGGGCTAAAGTTAGTGAAATCATAAAGAAAGTACCCTTTTCAGCTTCATTTCAATTTCGAACTTTTTCTCCACTGCGTACATATTGAAGACTTCTTCTTCTTTGAATAAAAAGACTTTCCCACTGAGTAAATATGTTACATACTATTTCTCTAAAGTGAAGACATTATAATAATCAATATTCAATGTACTTTCTGCTTTTTACCGCGTTATTAATAAAATAATAATTAAAACCCCAACTTTTGGTCTGACAGGTTACCTTTGGATCACAGACCCGGGAACAACAAGACTTTGGATTACATTCGTGCTAGTGGCGCCAGCTGGTGGCTCCTATAAAAGTAGACACCAATGGCGAAAATAATATTATTGACCAAATTTTGATTTTACTGAAATGAAACTTATCCAGAATTAACATTCATAATTATTTATTTTTTATCCATTCATCACCTAAATTAAATTGGAGTGTACTATAAAAATAAAATAATTAGAGAATGTTATTTGATTAGATTTTTTTTTTCATCGGTTCAGTGATACCATTTTATAAATAACCTACCTAATAGTAGAAAAAATGGTAGATTATTTTTAACCGACTTCCAAAAAGGAGGAGGTTCTCAATTCGGCCGGTATCTTTTTTTTTTTCTATGTATGTCGACCGATTTTTCCGGGATTATTGGACCGATTGGCGTGATTTTTTTTAATCGACTGAGGATGTTTGCGAAATGGTCCCATAAAAAAATGTTCACCTTCAACTCCTCAAGCCTGATGCTGCAGGGATATTGCTCACCTAAACTAAAGAGATTTAGGAAATGTCGATTACGAATTATCATTGTAGGTAACAAGTATGGAATACATCATGGAGCTCCAGGTCCTAGCTCCTTAATCCTGATGCTGCAGGGTAGAGCCTACCTAAAACTATGGGGATTTAGGAAATGTCGATTATGAATTGATATTGTAGGTAACAAATATGGACTACATCATGAAGCTTCAGGTCCTACCTAGCTCCTCAATCCTGATGCTGCAGGGTACTGCCTACCTAAAACTATGGCGATTTAGGAAATTTCGATTACGAATTGATATTGTAGGTAACAAGTATGGACTACATCATGGAGCTCCAGGTCCTAGCTCCTCAATCCTGATGCTGCAGGGTACAGCCTACCTAAAACTTTGTAAGTACCTATCTAAGAGGTGATTTGGATCTTATGAATATACTACACTTAAAAGCTTAAAATAAAAATTCTTTTCAAAAAACCGACTTCTAACGCCACTACTAAGTATAAAAATAATTTTAGTTTGTCCACGTTTGTTGAAGTCGGGCGGGCCTAAAATACAAACTATGAAACCGACTCGCGATGCTTGCTCGACTTCTACAAACGAGTCTCTCATATTGTGTAGCGTCGCGCATTGATTTCATAGTTTGTATTTAGGCCCGCCCGACTTCAACAAACGTGGACAAACTAAAATTATTTTTATACTTTGTAGTGGCGTTAGAAGTCGGTTTTTTGAAAAGAATTTTTATCACGGTTATCCATTATCTACTACTAGAAAATATTGTCCGATTGACATTTGTCTGAATATAAATAGAATAGTTTTTTGTGTTTAACTTAGTTTATTTGAGTCAGTTTTCTTACTTATCTAAATAACCCGACACTGACGCTGAAATGACAAAATGGCATTGGTTCAGTGCATGTTGGCATGGCATGTTCAGTGACACAATATGATTGGCGTACGCCATTGAGTTGCCATGAAAGTAGGAAGTACCGGATTTTTATGTACAGCCAATGTATGTTGCTTAAAATTAATTGGTTTTTTAGTGCTAATTATATGCAAACAGTCTCGGTTTTACTTTTAAACTCACTCTCACAAATAAAAGACACTACACATAAATTCCCGGAAAGTCCTATCAGTTTTAGACATTTTTAGAAGTGACAATACGCATAACCTACAAAACTTTCAAACTAAATATTTTTATTTCTTACTAAAAAAATCTCAGACATACGAGCTCAATATTAGACGCTTAACTAGATAATCATTTAAACATTTTATTGCATTACATAAACATACGTACATATTTTTTTTTCATGACGGTGGGCGGCGGAGGGCGACGGTGGGCGCGCTCTATAAACACTTGGGCTGATCGTGCCTCTCTATCGCTTGTTCCGCGCTCTCGCTTGCACGCACAGACTCAGGCGGAACGTGACAGTTTTTAGGGTTCCGTACCCAAAGGGTACCAACGGGACCCTATTATTAAGCCTACACTGTCCGTCCGTCCGTCCGTCTGTCAGCGGGCTGTATCTCGTAAACCGTAATAGATAGACAGATGAAATTTTCACATATTATGTATTTCTATTGCCGCTATAACAACAAATAATAAAAATTAAATTAAAAAAATTGAATTAAAATATTTCCATGGGTACATGGAAATATTTAATTTTAATTAATAAAATAATTTTAGTTTGTGCAGGTATGTTGAACGCGCAACGCTAGCCCATCTGCCTGTACAAACTATACTTTGGAGTGGCGCTAGAAGTAAATTTTTTAAAAAGAATAAAAAAGTATTGAAATCGGTTCAGATATGTTTGAGTTACGGATTAACAGAGACAAAAAAATTAATAAAAAACGTGTCGAATGAATAACCTCCTCCTTTTATTAAAGTTGGTTAAAAATTACAATCTATTTTGTAATATTGTTATTGATCAACAGAACAGATTTTTAGCCTATGCAATAATACAGATTTGTGGGTTTGTGATATGGCAACACTGTTCACCATCAACTTTTCCCGCCATTCCATACATTTTTGTTTGACCATTCCCGCCTCTATTCCTAGTCTTGTTGTAACTTTCTTTTGGGATTGAACAGTTGATCCTGAGCGTTTTTCATTTCTTGCAACGTTTTCTATGGTTCGTGTTATCAACAGTGACTAATAACAGTGCTTAAATACCTAGTGTTTCGCGGGTTTCTGTAGACGGTGTTCCAAAAGGCCACGGAAACGCTCAAGTGTTGGGTCTAGAAGAGGATCTAGGAAGCTTTACCACGTCCACTGAGCATTTTTCAACATTATTGACGACGTTCCTACAGGCAAACATCAAGATGTGTGAGCGCCAAGACTTCCAACGTTTGGGATACGATGGATCAAAGTAGACTCTCCACACACACTTCATTTCATTCACTAAGTTATTCCTTAAAGGTAAGTGCATATAATTATTTTTATTAGCTGATGCCCGCGACTTCGGCCGCGTGAATTTAGTTTAAAAAATCCAGTGGGAACTCTTTGATTTTCCGGGATAAAAAGTAGGTAGCATATTAATGTCACTCTCCAGGCTCTCAACTACACCCATACAAGAAATCACGTTGATCCTTGCTCTGTTACGGTGCAATTGAAGGCCAAACAAACAAACAAACACTTTCGCATCTTACTAATATTATAAATGTTCATGTGAGTTGGCCAACTCCATTGTTTTTTACCTATTCAATCAGCTGTATTTTAACTGCACTCTTAGGAATCGAAACAGCGCCATCTAGTGCCGAGTAGTGACAATAACGGGAAACAAATGCAATTTTTGTTTAAACTTTAAAATAAAGCTATTAAATATTTTTTGACCAACTTAAAAAAAAAGAGGAATTTCTCAATTTGTCCGATTCTTTTTTTTAATATCCTATCTAGTCTCGGAAATATTGAGGTTTTAGACAATGAGAGCGCCACTGAAAAAATAGCTAGAAAGAGACAGATATATTAGCAGTATAATTTTTTAGCGTTTTAGAAAGAGACAGATATATTAGCAGTATATTTTAATAAAAAAGAACCGACTTCAAACACCCGCGCCTTCTACATTACAAACACACTAAACAAAGTATTTAATTTATTGTTGATATTTTAACAACCGCTTGACCGATTTCGATAAAATTTAAATGGGACCACCGGGGAAGTATGCCCTTTGAAACAAAAAGAATTTTTCAAATCGTTTAGACGTCTTCGAGTAATCGGTGAACATTGGTATGTACATTAAAAAATTAATATTCCGACAAATTGAGAACCGCCTCCTTTTTTGAAGTCGGTTAAAACAGCTTCTTACTTATTTGTTTTTTGACCGATTTATTTTCTGTTTTTAATAATGTTATTCTTACATGTTACATTTTCGATTTCAATTAATGTATATCAACATTTTGACAACAGTAAAGTACCCAATACCCTGAAGTGGAAATGGGCGGAGCACATAGTTCGAAGAGCTGATGGTCGTTGGGGTCCCAAGGTGCTGGAGTGGCGACCCCGTACCGGGAAGCGCAGTGTTGGCAGACCACCCACTAGGTGGACCGAAGACATCAAACGAGTCGTAGTCAGCCGCTGGATTCAGGCGGCGCAAGACCGAGACCTGTGGAAGTCCATGCAAGATACCTTTGTCAAATCGGTTCAGACGTCTCCGAGTATGCAGAACATACATAAAAAAAATTAAGATTCCGACGAATTGAGAACCTCCTCCTTTTTTGAAGTCGGTTAAAAACAGCTTCTAACTTATTTGTTTTTTGACCGATTTATTTTCTGTTTTTACGAATGTTATTCAATTTCAATTAATGCATATCAACATTTTACAACAGTAAAGTACCCAATACCCTGAAGTGGAAATGGGCGGGGCACATAGCTCGAAGAGCTGATGGTGGAGTGGCGAACCCGTACCGGGAAGCGCAGTGTTGGCAGACCCCCCACTAGGTGGACCGACGACATCAAACGAGTCGTAGGGAGCCGCTGGATTCAGGCGGCGCAAGACCGAGGCCTGTGGAAGTCCTTGCAAGAGACCTTTGTCCAGCAGTGGACGTCTATCGATTGACAAAGAAAGAAAGAAAGATAGTACCCAATTACCACCAGGGTACCGGCGCATCGGAGCGATCGCGCGCCAACACAATTCAACATCGTCAAACATATGTTACGAACTATCTACCACGTGGAGGGTTGGACTAGTTGTTGGACCGTTGGACTATTATGTGGAGTCGGAATTGCATGCCATAGATCGCTCTATAGGTGTTGAAGATCCTTCGCATGAATAGAATAGAATAGAATAGAAATATTTTTTATTCAAATAAACTTTTTAGAAGTGCTTTTGAATCGTCTGGCTCTACCACTGGTTCGGAATGCCCTTCCTGCCGAGAAGAACCAGCAAGAAACTCGGCGGTTGCTCTTTTCAAAACAAAACAATACAGTAAATACTATGCTTTATATGCAGCGTTTCCACAATGAGGGAAGTTCCAAAAATGCATACCGACTAAAGACATAAAGTAGCCCCATTCCCGCCGGTGGAACCCGTTCACGAGCATGACGCATGACCCAGCCATTGCTTCGCTTAACCATATTTGAGGGAACGTAACAACCCGCATCACACGACACCACTACAGAAATGTTTAAAGAGTTCGTGACATTATACTTATGCTACTCATGTTATCTAATCCAGCGCTGGATTGCTAAAAACTAATCAAGGTTTTGATTCCAATACAAACCAAATTCAGTGACAAAACCCATCTCGCTAAAAGCAACTTATTTACCGGCAGGCTTCAACACTACGCCAAAAAACGCCAATTTGAAATTAATGCTTATCCTCATAATAAGACTACATAGAGTTATAGTAAGAAACTTTATGACGTGTCAATTAATTTTGAAGCGAAGCTAAATTGGCAATGGGTTAGGCACATAGTTTTAAGAACCGATGGTCGTTGGGGCTCCAAGGTGCTGGAGTGCCGACCTCACACCGGAAAGCACACTGTTGGACTGTTGGTAGACCTCCCACTATAAGTAGACCAAAGACATCA
This sequence comes from Oeneis ivallda, assembly GCA_029955525.1. Lineage (NCBI taxonomy): Eukaryota > Metazoa > Arthropoda > Insecta > Lepidoptera > Nymphalidae > Oeneis > Oeneis ivallda. Next base: position 4,826,145 of record JARPMR010000004.1, read on the forward strand.
GACGATTTACTGGATGCCGTGGGGTACAGGCATCAGCACAAGCATAGGAGAAAGTCTATTCAACCTATGAGTCCTATGTCCAATGTACAGTAGTGGACGTCTATCGGTTGATAAAGAAGCAGATTTATTTTAAAACGTAAGCAGCACAGATTGTGGTCTTTAACTGCTGTTTGCTGTGACGCAAAAAGATACCGTTATTCTTATAGGCTGGTGCAAAGCGATCGTGCGTTGTCTTCGCGAGGGGTCGCTTCGGCGTTTACCGGCACCGATCAGCGAGGGCGTAAGGCGCGCTGCGCCGCCGCGCCGCGTGAACGCCCAGCCTATCATGAGATCTGTGGTATAAGGTAAGTGGTTTATTATAACAGCTGTGCGTAGATTTAACTTCGAACGTAAGTGACTGTTGGAACAAAGGTTGGAACGAACGATTTGATTTGTTGAACGGTTTTCGGACGATTTGGCGGATTAGGGGGCTAGACAAAAAATTTGTAATTATTGCCCACGTTTAATATATACACTTCTTTCAATGCTTTGATAGCAAAGCAGTAAAAAGAAGGAGTGAAACATCGGTTAGGGGATTCGAATCCTGACTTCAGGACTTGATTATTATTTTTTATTATATTTTTATTGTTAAATAAATTATGCGCGCGTCTTCGTCCGTTTGGATAAAGTTTTTTAATTCCAGCGGGAACTAATTTTCCGGTATAAGATATAGCATATGTGTTAATCCTGGGTATGAGCTATCACTATTCCAAATTTCAGCCAAATCGGTTCATTTGCTGTAGCGTGAAAGAGTAACAAACATTCATACATCCATCCATCCATCTTCACAAACTTGCATTTATAATATTAGTACGATTTATTTTCATTTATAAGTACTGATGGACCCGCCCCGGCTTCGCACGTGTAAGCTACAAGACGCAACGGTACTTACAGCTGGAGCCTGGAGTCCAACGATATATCCACTGTTCTAGTTGGGCAGTACCCAGCAGCATCAGGATTGAGGAACTCAATCAATGGTTCAGTGGTGTAGTCTATTAATTGTAAATGGTCAAGACCCTCATAAATAAGTATGATATGCATTTATAACTACTGGACCCGCCCCGGCTTCGCACGGGTAAGCTACAAGACGCAACGGTACTTACAGCTGGAGCCTGGAGTCCAACGATATACATAGTATCTACATATTTGGTACCTACAATATCCACTGTTCTAGTTGGGCAGTACCCAGCAGCATCAGGATTGAGCAACTCAATCAATGGTTCAGTGGTGTAGTCTATTAATTGTAAATGGTCAAGACCCTCATAAATATGTATGATATGCATTTATAACTACTGGACCCGCCCCGGCTTCGCACGGGTAAGCTACAAGACGCAACGGTACTTACAGCTGGAGCCTGGAGTCCAACGATATACATAGTATCTACATATTTGGTACCTACAATATCCACTGTTCTAGTTGGGCAGTACCCAGCAGCATCAGGATTGAGCAACTCAATCATTGGTTCAGTGGTGTAGTCTATTAATTGTAAATGGTCAAGACCCTCATAAATATGTATGATATGCATTTAATAAGTCTAGTCTATCTATTTTTAAGAAGACTAAAGTCTTCGAACGTTGCATATTGCCAGTCATGACTTACGGATCCGAGACATAGTCGCTAACTATGGGCCTCATAAGAAGGCTCAGGGTCACTCAGCGGGCGATGGAAAGAGCTATGAGATACTCGGAGTATCGCAATGCGCAAAGTGCAAAAATCCTTTGTAGGGTTGAGCGTACGCTCATATAATATGATTCCGAAGGAATTGCTAGATTTACCACTGCACAAATTTAAACAATGCGTAAAAACTCACTTACTGAGTCACGGTTATTACAAAGTTAATGACTTTCTTAATGACAAAGTTGCATGGGATCTTAAAATGAGTATTTGAATATTAGTATTCAATTCGATGCCCTAACATGGGTAACCTAAGTATTTCACGCTCTCTTAAAACATTTCTGTGGTGGTGTCGTGTGGTGCGGGTTGTTACGTTCCCTCAAATATGGTCGATCGAAGCAACGGCTGGATCATGCGTCATCCTCGTGAACGGGTGCAGCCTACGAGAATGGGGCTACTTTGTGTCTGCCCGTCTTAGCATGAATTGAATTGTAGTACTTTTTTTTTGGAACTTCCCTTCATTGTGGACATATTATTTTACTCTAACAAAGTTGCATAGGTTAAATCGGCTTAGCATCCAGCTGCCCACAAGATAGTATAAACTTATTACAATGTAATAGCTGCATAATAATATTTTGAAAAGAGCAACTGCTGAGTTTCTTGCCGGCTCTTCTCAGCAGAATCCGCTTTCCGAACCGGTGGTAGAGTCATGACTTGTCATAAGAGCCACAGGTTGGCCTACGTGAAACAAATAATTTTGAATTTTTTTATCCCTGTGAGATCAAATCAGAAATGAGGAGAACCGTAGGTAAGAGACCTTTGTGCAGCAGTGGACGTCTATCGGTTGACAAAGGAGGAGGTACTGGTAGCTTGATAGTTGAAAGCTTTTTAACCTTCGGTGCGCACCTCGGGCGATGCGCAGTACCAACGCAGACTTACGCACTGAGTGACGAATGTGCGCCATGGCGCAATATTTCCAACACCTTGGGACCCCAACGACCATCAGCTCTTCGAACTATGTACCCCGCCCATTTCCACTTCAGTTTCGCGACCCGCTGAGCTATGTCGGTGACAATGATTGTGCAGGTACACAAGGATTTTACAAGGCATTCTTTTTGAAATAATTTCAACTTTTTACGTTGTCAATCGATGCACAGTTAGTTGCAGGAATACTAACCTGTGAACTTTCTCGACAGACCATTGACATATAAGGATGATTATACGAGTCTGCCCGCGAAATTCAAATTTGATTTGGTTTTTCGCAATTTGTAAACTAATACGACAAACTAGGCTAATGGCATTCTAATTGCGCCAGTAGAATTATCATCTTCACAGGTTTACATAAAAATCTTTACTTGAAAGTGATACAGTTTAAGAAATTAATCAAAAAATCTGAGTTGGACGTGAGTTACTCACAAATTAGTCGATATTTTGATTAATTTCTTAAACTGGACACTTTCAAGTAAAGATTTTTATATAAACCTGTGAATATGATACTGCCATCGTCGCAATTAGAATGCCTTAAGCCTACTTTGTCGTATTAGTTTAAAAATTGCGAAAAACCAAATTAAATTTGAATTTCGCTGGCAGAACTGTTTCTTCCACCTTAAGGATTGCATTCAAGTCAATAAAACTATTAAGTCAAAAACTTTTTTTTAAATTTAATTTTGAAAGTTCGGATTTGGTGCAAAGTTACGCTTGTGATAGACTACCACTGCTGGTCAAAGGTCTCTTGCAAGGACTTCTACAGGCCTCAGTCTTGCGCCACCTGAATCCAGCGGCTCCCTGCGACTCGTTTGATGTCATCAGTCCACTTAAGTGGGGGTCTGCAAATGCTGCACGATATGGGGTCGCCACTCCAGCACCTTTAGAACCCAAGGGCCATCAACTCTTCGAACTGTGATCCGCCACGGGATACATGTGCCACGCTTGTGGTTATCCTAGCAGGTATCATATTATGCGTTGTAAATCCGATGCGATTTGTGTTTTTCATAAAAATAATGCGAATTATTTAATATCATATAATATATATTTACATATTTTGTAAGTAGCGATTCTTCCCTTTTCCATCTTAACCAACCGATAGACTACCTGGTCAAAGGTCTCTTGCAAGGACTTCTGCAGGCCTTGGTCTTGCGCCACCTGAATCCAGCGGCTCCCTGCGACTCGTTTGATGTCATCAGTCCACTTAAGTGGGGGTCTGCAAATGCTGCACGGCGTGCGGTCGCCACTCCAGCACCTTGGGAACCCAAGGACCATCAGCTCTTCGAACTGTGTCCCGCCCACGGGACACATGTGCTACGCTTGTGGTTGCGTAAATGCGATGCGATTTGTTTTTTTTTATTAAAATAATGCGAAATATTTAATATCATATAATATGTATGTACATATTTTGTGTGTGACGATTCTTCTCTTTTCCTTCTTAACCAACCGATAGACTACCTCTGCTGGTCAAAGGTCTCTTGCAAGGACTTCTGCAGGCCTCGGTCTTGCGCCACCTGAATCCAGCGGCTCCCTGCGACTCGATTGATGTGATCAGTCCACTTAAGTGGGGGTCTGCAAATGCTGCATGGTATGGGGTCGCCACTCCAGCACCTTTGGAACCCAAGGGCCATCAACTCTTCGAACTGTGATCCGCCACGGGATACATGTGCCACGCTTGTGGTTATCCTAGCAGGTATCATATTATGCGTTGTAAATCCGATGCGATTTGTGTTTTTCATAAAAATAATGCGAATTATTTAATATCATATAGTATATATTTACATATTTTGTAAGTAGCGATTCTTCCCTTTTCCATCTTTACCAACCGATAGACTACCTGGTCAAAGGTCTCTTGCAAGGACTTCTGCAGGCCTTGGTCTTGCGCCACCTGAATCCAGCGGTTCCCTGCGACTCGTTTTATGTCATCAGTCCACTTAAATGGGGGTCTGCAAATGCTGCACGGCGTGCGGTCGCCACTCCAGCACCTTGGGAACCCAAGGACCATCAGCTCTTCGAACTGTGTCCCGCCCACGGGACACATGTGCTACGCTTGTGGTTGCGTAAATGCGATGCGATTTGTTTTTTTTTTATAAAAATAATGCGAAATATTTAATATCATATAATATGTATGTAGGTACATATTTTGTTTGTGACGATTCTTCTCTTTTCCTTCTTAACCAACCGATAGACTACCTCTGCTAGTCAAAGGTCTCTTGCAAGGACTTCTGCAGGCCTCGGTCTTGCGCCACCTGAATCCAGCGGCTCCCTGCGACTCGTTTTATGTCATCAGTCCACTTAAGTGGGGGTCTGCAAATGCTGCACGGCGTGCGGTCGCCACTCCAGCACCTTGGGAACCCAAGGACCATCAGCTCTTCGAACTGTGTCCCGCCCACGGGACACATGTGCCACGCTTGTGGTTGCGTAAATGCGATGCGATTTGTTTTTTTTTATTAAAATAATGCGATATATTTAATATCATATAATATTATGTAATTCATATTTTGTGTGTGACGATTCTTCTCTTTTCCTTCTTAACCAACCGATAGACTACCTCTGCTGGTCAAAGGTCTCTTGCAAGGACTTCTGCAGGCCTCGGTCTTGCGCCACCTGAATCCAGCGGCTCCCTGCGACTCGTTTGATGTCATCAGTCCACTTAAGTGGGGGTCTGCAAATGCTGCACGGTATGGGGTCGCCACTCCAGCACCTTTGGAACCCAAGGGCCATCAACTCTTCGAACTGTGATCCGCCACGGGATACATGTGCCACGCTTGTGGTTATCCTAGCAGGTATCCTATTATGCGTTGTAAATCCGATGCGATTTGTGTTTTCCATAAAAATAATGCGAATTATTTAATATATATTTACATATTCAAAGGTCTCTTGCAAGGACTTCTGCAGGCCTCGGTCTTGCGCCACCTGAATCCAGCGGCTCCCTGCGACTCGTTTTATGTCATCAGTCCACTTAAGTGGGGGTCTGCAAATGCTGCACGGCGTGCGGTCGCCACTCCAGCACCTTGGGAACCCAAGGACCATCAGCTCTTCGAACTGTGTCCCGCCCACGGGACACATGTGCCACGCTTGTGGTTGCGTAAATGCGATGCGATTTGTTTTTTTTTTTATAAAAATAATGCGAAATATTTAATATCATATAATATGTATGTACATATTTTGTGTGTGACGATTCTTCTCTTTTCCTTCTTAACCAACCGATAGACTACCTCTGCTGGTCAAAGGTCTCTTGCAAGGACTTCTGCAGGCCTCAGTCTTGCGCCACCTGAATCCAGCGGCTCCCTGCGACTCGTTTGATGTCATCTGTCCACTTAAGTGGGGGTCTGCAAATGCTGCACGGTATGGGGTCGCCACTCCAGCACCTTTAGAACCCAAGGGCCATCAACTCTTCGAACTGTGATCCGCCACGGGATACATGTGCCACACTTGTGGTTATCCTAGAAGGTATCATATTATGCGTTGTAAATCCGATGCGATTTGTGTTTTTCATAAAAATAATGCGAATTATTTAATATCATATAATATGTATGTACATATTTTGTGTGTGACGATTCTTCTCTTTTTTTCTCTTAACCAACCGATAGACTGCCTCTGCTGGTCAAAGGTCTCTGTACGGTCTATGTTGAAACCGTACATTTCGCCCAGTCATCATTCACGCATTTATTATAAATACGCTTATTTACACTTCATTCATCAGTGCAAAATTCCATCGAATCGCGCTCACATTACTGCCATTAGGTTATTAGCCTAAGTAAGGGGCAATAAACTTGTACCCCTAACAAGCAGTTTCATTACTGTGCGGTCCTGAACCGTACATGTGGTCGTTCGAGCATAAATTGAACCTGTGACAAGTTCAACGTGCTTCCGTGCAGCAATTTTCGTGGATCTGTACGATAGCGAATCGGTCTGTCGGCCTCCCACAAGCGGGTCTCACCGGCAAGATTGAGAAGGCGCACATATCGTGCTAGAGACACGGAATCATCAAGTGGAAGCACAGCAGTCATCACAGCACTCAATACAGCATACAATTCCCGCGTCAGCATCAACTTCGGGCTGGGAGCAGTCAAGTATACAGACATTCAGTTTTTCTCTGCGATCCACCACCTTTCACCACCGTGACAATGGCTGGACCAGAGAACCAGCTCGAAATCATGCAAGCGATGAATACACTTCTGGTGAACTTCAAGAAGGATGGACCAGACCGTAAAACTCCAGAGATGGTATGGAGAAAAATCAAGAAACTCGATGATTATTGGATCGAGTTTGAATCAAATCACGCAATTTTGAAAAAATGGGAAGATCAGTCTCATACTTATTTCACCCATAAAAAGTATGAGGACACAATGGAATTCTATCATAAAACAAAAGCTTTCCTTTTATCCCATTTACCTCAAGAGCAATCGGTGCCAACGCCTATCGTACGACCAGCAAAATCCAACGTCGAACAAGGCGGTCCGTCATCTCAGGGACTACACACACCGACTAATCCAAACACGCAACAGCCCACTTTTCAGCCACGTGTGGGTACAAATTATACTACCTCTAGCAAGATAGAGGAGATGCTGAGGAGATTATGAAGGTAAAACTATCAACGAAGTCAATGTAACAAAATTCTTAGGTCTGAATATTAATTCTACTTTAAATTGGAAGGAACATTTAAATCATATTTGTACTAAGTTAAGGCAATTCTCCTTTGCACTTCATATGTTGCGGAAAACAGTAAACGTGTCGGCGCTACTGACGGTTTACCATGGCTATGTGGCTTCGCTATTGAGATATTGTATTTTATTTTGGGGTAATTCTACTGAAAAAGAAGCTGTATTTAAGGCACAAAAGAAATGCTTAAGGGCCATATTTAAATTAAAAACGACAGATAGTTGTAAGCCCTATTTTAAAAAGTATAAAATTCTTACAATGCCATGTCTGTATATTTATGAAACTATTGTATTTGTTAAAAGTAATTTAAATTTATTTCAAAATCGCAATAGCAAAAGACATGCCATTGAGCTGCGACAGCCACCCAGTAGATGTGCCCATTTTACAAAAAGCTTCTTCTGCACTGGGCCTCGTTTATATAATAACTTACCCAGAGACATTATTGAAACGCAGGAGATCCCTATGTTTAAAAAAAAGTTAAAAAATTTTTTGATAGATAAGACTTATTATACAATTTGTGATTACCTTATGGAAAAATTTTAACTGTTGTATATTATTTTGTGACATTTAATTTAATATATTTTTTTTTGACATATAATAACATTCCTATATTTGTACACCACACTTTGGTAGGATATGCGCATTTTAAATTGTATAATTATAACATCTTGACTGTACCATATTCACAAATTAATAAATGAATTTGAATTTGAATTTGAATGCTATGTAAGCAATCCAGTAATTACAGAGCATTTACAAGAACCGTCAACAACATCAATATAGATCAAATTCAACAAAAATGGGAGCTGGACGAGGCTCTCAAGTCCATACAAGAACGATGGACAGCAATTGATAAATTGTACTGGGAAATCGATGGTATGCCAGGTACCAGAGATTTTTCCGATGAAACACAGTACAGTTCGTGTGAACAGCAGTACAAAAACATGACTAGACTCATCAGCAACAAATTAGGGTCACTAACGTACAGGGAGAAGTCTACACCGACGATGGATTTACCCACCTTCAGTGGAGGCTATCAGAACTGGACTTCATTCAAAGACTTGTTTACGGAAGTCATCCATAACAACGCATCAATATCCGACGTGCAAAAAATGCAACATCTCAAGGGAAAAGTAAAAGGAGAGGCCGAAAAATTAATTCAGCATCTTATGATAAGTCCCAGCAATTATCACACTTGTTGGGAGATACTAAACACTCGGTACAATAATAAGAAGCTGATTTTCTCATCTCATCTAAATACCCTACTCAGCCTCCCTACCATACAGCAAGCATCCGCCGCCGCAATTAAAAAGATACACGACACTACCAAGGAATAATGCCTCTACGCCATCACCAATCTCGGCGTGGACACCTCGTCGTGGGATCCAATAATTGTGCATCTAATCTCACAAAAATTAGATGCAGACACGCATAATGACTACCTAGAGCACTTAGCTGCCCCACGTGAACTACCAAATTTGAAAGAATTCCTCGAATTTTTGGAGATCAAATTCACATCACTTGAGGCATCGCGTCGTAAGCAAGATGGAGCCAAATCTGTATCTTCACAACAAGAGTCGTCATGTACTAGCAAGAAAGTTCATACCTACAAAGCATACAGTACAAAGAAACATGGTTATAACAATCAGTCATTTATAAAATCAAATAATCAAGAAACAACCACATGTCCAATTTGCGAAGGAAATCATCGGTTATTTGCATGCAAGGCCTTTCTCGAATTACAGCCCAATGACCGGCTGAGAGAGGTTACGAAATACAGTTTGTGTAAAAACTGCTTAATTGATCATAATGAAAATGGAAACAATGGAAAGTGCTATTCGAAACAAACATGCCGAGTTTGCAAAGGCAAAGAGTATCACAATACACTGTTACACGATGCCTACTCTAATTTCGCAACAAATAAACAGCAAAATAGCAATAACGAAAACAAGAAATCAACTGGCAACAGTCACGTGTCTCAAGACGATTTATCCGAGACACTTTTATCAACGGCGTTAATCAGGGTTCGAGCAGCTGACAATACTTTGATGACACTACGAGCGCTCATTGACCAAGGGTCACAAATATCACTCATTACTGAGCATGCAGCACAAATGTTAAAATTGCCCCGCGAAAAATGCAAAGGGGTCGTATTCGGCATTGGCGCCAAAGAGAGCACGTGCAAAGGCGTAATGAATATTACGTGTTTAGCAAGACACAATGACTATACATTTAATACCAATGTTTACGTCATGCGAAACCTCATCAATAAACTCCCAAATAATACATTCCAAAAACCACAATGGTCATTTTTGGAAAACATTCAGTTGGCCGACCCAGACTTTCATATTAGTCGCTCCGTGGATCTTCTATTGGGGGCCGATATTTACTCCACCATTATCCAAGCTGGTATCATCAGACACGAAAAATCCCCGCTAGTTGCGCAACAGACACGCTTAGGCTGGATTTTATGTGGCCATGTTCAGACATTTCAATGCAACATGGTACTAAACAATGTGGATGATATTCAAAGATTCTGGTCCGTGGAGGACATTTCGGAAACAACAAACATGTCCCAGGAAGATTTGGAATGTCTACAACATTATAAAGACACGACTACAAGAAAAGAAGACGGTCGATATGTTGTTAAATATCCCTTCACTCATGATATGGAGGAGAAATTGGGGGTATCCAAGCCCAAGGCAGTCGCACAGTTTCGAAACTTGGAGCGCAAGTTGAGCAAACAACCGAACTTGGCTCACGCATACCAAACATTTATTGAGGAATATCATTCATTAAACCATATGGCTGAGTGTACTAGCAACGCGACACCCAGCTGTTATTTACCTCACCACGGCGTAGAACGCGCTGACTCCGCAACTACGGCTTTGCGTGTCGTATTCAACGCATCGGCAAAAACATCGACGGGCTACACATTAAATGATTTAATGAAGCGTGGCCCTAATTTACAACAAGATCTTATGTCCCTAATCCTAAGATGGAGACAATATCAATATGCATATACCGCTGACATTGAAAAAATGTTTAGACAAATACTCATCAGCGACGATCATCAGCGCTTCCAAAAAATTTTATGGGGAAGTTCACCTAATCAGTTGTTACGCGAATACCAGTTAACAACTGTTACATATGGCATGAAAGCCGCTCCTTTTCTCGCCATGATGACATTGAAACAATTGGCAACGGACGACGGACATAAGTATCAAAACAGCAGGGCAGCCCTAGCATTACAAGAAGAATTTTATATGGATGACCTTGTGAGTGGAAGCTTCGAAAAGGCAGACAGAACACGTCTAGATTCGCGTCCATGATTTTATCATTTTTCTCTTTCATGATCCTAGCGACAGTTGTTCACTCAGCCTACAATATCACGAAACTGAGTAAAGCTCTCTACTTTGACAAAATTTCAACAATGCAATACATACAAGACGAATGGAAACTAATCGCCTACTATGATATTAATCCGTACTGGGAAGGCACCGCAACATTCACCAAACATTTGAAACAAATAGGCGCTACTTGTGACAAGTTGGAACAAGAAAAACTTTGTGACATCATGCTCCTACAATTACGTCATAGTTATGACGAGTTGAATCATTACAATACCATGCTTCTTAACTCAAGCGCTTCCATACGAAAGAAACGAGGACTCGTCAATGGCATTGGATCCATCGCAAACACACTTTGGAGTTTTGGATGAAAATTTCGCAATTCAATACCAAAAGGACATCACGCTCATTCGAGAAAATCAAAACCACCTAGCACTTTTGTGGAAAAACCAAACGTCAGTCATAGAAGCAGAGCATAATCTGTTACAACGAGCTGAAGACACAATCAATAGGCAGCATAAGATTATCAATCAGCATTTAAACAACTTGGCAAGGGCTGCAAACCAACTCAACAAAGAAGTGCAAGACATAAGAGTTATCAGCGAACTAGCGATATCATTTTCTATAGCTAACAACATGATCGCAAAATTAAGATACATTCAAGACACGTTATTGGATACGTTAACCGATCTACATCACGGAATATTCAATATCCACCTATTGACGCCTAAACAACTGCAAATTGAGCTCAACATAATTTCAGGACAATTACAAAAGGACTTAGCATTGCCAATAAACAACATCCAAACAGACTTGGCTAAAATTTATCACTTGTTGAAAGTGAGAGCAGGCATAACAAAGCAATTCCTAATTTTTGAGATCAAGATTCCACTCGTAAACCGAGAAAACTACGAGCTATACAAAATGATATCAGCTATTCCGCAAAAAGTTGCTAACTCCTCCGTAAGTGTTACACCTGTATCGGAGTATGTGGCTATCAACTTACGCAGAGATACCTATATACCTTTGTCGGAAATAAACATACAGCAATGTATACCATATGACACATACATTAGACTGTGTCATTCACCTAGACCAGTCTATCAATTCCTTTCCGACGAGAGCTTATGTTACAAAGATCACATTTCCAACAAATGCCATTCAATCATAACACCGTGCCACAACAAATGGCACGAATTAAGTATGGTAAATACATACCTATTTTATTGTTGCGGACATTGTACCTGGCGAATCATATGCGGCGATCGAATTTCTGCTATACAAGTCGAAGAAGCGGGGGTCATAGCACTCGGACAGAATTGTGTCATCAAAGGGCAAGACTTTACTATCTTCGCGCACAGAAACCAGCAAAGCGCCGTGAACGTTATTGGAGACTTGCACGTTCCAGACGTCCCACCAATAAATCACATCATAAACATCTCTGTCCCGGTCCCAGATACAATCATCTCTCCGTTCGACGGCAATCAGACGGCCACACAATTAAGGGATCTCAAGCAACGGATCGAACAAATGAAGTCGGAGACAGCAATAGCAGGGAACATATCATATCATGATGTTCATCAGTACACCGCCATATACGTGGTGGTGGCCAGCTGCCTGACAGTGGCCGCCGTGTACGGGTATCGGTCTGTACGGCGGCACCGGCGCGGCCGTGCGAGCAGCGAGCGCCGTCGAGAGGACTCGCAGCCACCAGCCACCGCCGCGCCCCGTCGTGCCCCGCGCCCTCGGCAGCGTCCGCCCCAGCCGCCCCAGCCCCAGCAGGCCAGCAGCGAAGTGGAACTCAAGGATTTTACATTCCATTCCGTTTAACTCACTTATACATATATTTTTAAATATCTTAGTTAAGATAGTAATAAGCATTCATTTAGCATTCAATTTGTAAGCGATTTGTAATTATTAAGTACTCATCTCGCTTAATTTGTCAATAGCTCACTCATCTCACTCATCCTTGCATCTCATTCCTCTCCCCTGGGAGCATGTACGGTCTATGTTGAAACCGTACATTTCGCCCAGTCATCATTCACGCATTTATTATAAATACGCTTATTTACACTTCATTCATCAGTGCAAAATTCCATCGTATCGCGCTCACATTACTGCCATTAGGTTATTAGCCTAAGTAAGGGGCAATAAACTTGTACCCCTAACAAGCAGTTTCATTACTGTGCGGTCCTGAACCGTACAGTCTCTTGCAAGGACTTCTGCAGGCCTCGGTCTTGCGCCACCTGAATCCAGCGGCTCCCTGCGACTCGTTTGATGTCATCAGTCCACTTAAGTGGGGGTCTGCAAATGCTGCACGGCGTGCGGTCGCCACTCCAGCACCTTGGGAACCCAAGGACCATCAGCTCTTCGAACTGTGTCCCGCCCACGGGACACATGTGCCACGCTTGTGGTTGCGTAAATGCGATGCGATTTGTTTTTTTTTATTAAAATAATGCGAAATATTTAATATCATATAATATGTATGTAGGTACATATTTTGTGTGTGACGATTCTTCTCTTTTCCTTCTTAACCAACCGATAGACTACCTCTGCTGGTCAAAGGTCTCTTGCAAGGACTTCTGCAGGCCTCGGTCTTGCGCCACCTGAATCCAGCGGCTCCCTGCGACTCGTTTTATGTCATCAGTCCACTTAAGTGGGGGTCTGCAAATGCTGCACGGCGTGCGGTCGCCACTCCAGCACCATGGGAACCCAAGGACCATCAGCTCTTCGAACTGTGTCCCGCCCACGGGACACATGTGCCACGCTTGTGGTTGCGTAAATGCGATGCGATTTGTTTTTTTTTTATTAAAATAATGCGAAATATTTAATATCATATAATATTATGTAATTCATATTTTGTGTGTGACGATTCTTCTCTTTTCCTTCTTAACCAACCGATAGACTACCTCTGCTGGTCAAAGGTCTCTTGCAAGGACTTCTGCAGGCCTCGGTCTTGCGCCACCTGAATCCAGCGGCTCCCTGCGACTCGTTTGATGACATCAGTCCACTTAAGTGAGGGTCTGCAAATGCTGCACGGTATGGGGTCGCCACTCCAGCACCTTTAGAACCCAAGGGCCATCAACTCTTCGAACTGTGATCCGCCACGGGATACATGTGCTACGCTTGTGGTTATCCTAGCAGGTATCATATTATGCGTTGTAAATCCGATGCGATTTGTGTTTTTCATAAAAATAATGCGAATTATTTAATATCATATAATATATATTTACATATTCAAAGGTCTCTTGCAAGGACTTCTGCAGGCCTCGGTCTTGCGCCACCTGAATCCAGCGGCTCCCTGCGACTCGTTTTATGTCATCAGTCCACTTAAGTGGGGGTCTGCAAATGCTGCACGGCGTGCGGTCGCCACTCCAGCACCTTGGGAACCCAAGGACCATCAGCTCTTCGAACTGTGTCCCGCCCACGGGACACATGTGCTACGCTTGTGGTTGCGTAAATGCGATGCGATTTGTTTTTTTTTTATTAAAATAATGCGAAATATTTAATATCATATAATATGTATGTACATATTTTGTGTGTGACGATTCTTCTCTTTTCCTTCTTAACCAACCGATAGACTACCTCTGCTGGTCAAAGGTCTCTTGCAAGGACTTCTGCAGGCCTCGGTCTTGCGCCACCTGAATCCAGCGGCTCCCTGCGACTCGTTTGATGTCATCAGTCCACTTAAGTGAGGGTCTGCAAATGCTGCACGGTATGGGGTCGCCACTCCAGCACCTTTAGAACCAAAGGGCCATCAACTCTTCGAACTGTGATCCGCCACGGGATACATGTGCTACGCTTGTGGTTATCCTAGCAGGTATCATATTATGCGTTGTAAATCCGATGCGATTTGTGTTTTTCATAAAAATAATGCGAATTATTTAATATCATATAATATATATTTACATATTCAAAGGTCTCTTGCAAGGACTTCTGCAGGCCTCGGTCTTGCGCCACCTGAATCCAGCGGCTCCCTGCGACTCGTTTTATGTCATCAGTCCACTTAAGTGGGGGTCTGCAAATGCTGCACGGCGCGCGGTCGCCACTCCAGCACCTTGGGAACCCAAGGACCATCAGCTCTTCGAACTGTGTCCCGCCCACGGGACACATGTGCCACGCTTGTGGTTGCGTAAATGCGATGCGATTTGTTTTTTTTTTTTATAAAAATAATGCGAAATATTTAATATCATATAATATGTATGTACATATTTTGTGTGTGACGATTCTTCTCTTTTCCTTCTTAACCAACCGATAGACTACCTCTGCTGGTCAAAGGTCTCTTCTAAGGACTTCTGCAGGCCTCGGTCTTGCGCCACCTGAATCCAGCGGCTCCCTGCGACTCGTTTTATGTCATCAGTCCACTTAAGTGGGGGTCTGCAAATGCTGCACGGCGTGCGGTCGCCACTCCAGCACCTTGGGAACCCAAGGACCATCAGCTCTTCGAACTCTGTCCCGCCCACGGGACACATGTGCCACGCTTGTGGTTGCGTAAATGCGATGCGATTTGTTTTTTTTTTTTTATAAAAATAATGCGAAATATTTAATATCATATAATATGTATGTACATATTTTGTGTGTGACGATTCTTCTCTTTTCCTTCTTAACCAACCGATAGACTACCTCTGCTGGTCAAAGGTCTCTTGCAAGGACTTCTGCAGGCCTCAGTATTGCGCCACCTGAATCCAGCGGCTCCCTGCGACTCGTTTGATGTCATCTGTCCACTTAAGTGGGGGTCTGCAAATGCTGCACGGTATGGGGTCGCCACTCCAGCACCTTTAGAACCCAAGGGCCATCAACTCTTCGAACTGTGATCCGCCACGGGATACATGTGCCACACTTGTGGTTATCCTAGCAGGTATCATATTATGCGTTGTAAATCCGATGCGATTTGTGTTTTTCATAAAAATAATGCGAATTATTTAATATCATATAATATGTATGTACATATTTTGTGTGTGACGATTCTTCTCTTTTTTTCTCTTAACCAACCGATAGACTGCCTCTGCTGGTCAAAGGTCTCTTGCAAGGACTTCTGCAGGCCTCGGTCTTGCGCCACCTGAATCCAGCGGCTCCCTGCGACTCGTTTGATGTCATCAGTCCACTTAAGTGGGGGTCTGCAAATGCTGCACGGTATGGGGTCGCCACTCCAGCACCTTTGGAACCCAAGGGCCATCAACTCTTCGAACTGTGATCCGCCACGGGATACATGTGCCACGCTTGTGGTTATCCTAGCAGGTATCCTATTATGCGTTGTAAATCCGATGCGATTTGTGTTTTTCATAAAAATAATGCGAATTATTTAATATCATATAATATATATTTACATATTCAAAGGTCTCTTGCAAGGACTTCTGCAGGCCTCGGTCTTGCGCCACCTGAATCCAGCGGCTCCCTGCGACTCGTTTTATGTCATCAGTCCACTTAAGTGGGGGTCTGCAAATGCTGCACGGCGTGCGGTCGCCACTCCAGCACCTTGGGAACCCAAGGACCATCAGCTCTTCGAACTGTGTCCCGCCCACGGGACACATGTGCTACGCTTGTGGTTGCGTAAATGCGATGCGATTTGTTTTTTTTTATTAAAATAATGCGAAATATTTAATATCATATAATATGTATGTACATATTTTGTGTGTGACGATTCTTCTCTTTTCCTTCTTAACCAACCGATAGACTACCTCTGCTGGTCAAAGGTCTCTTCTAAGGACTTCTGCAGGCCTCGGTCTTGCGCCACCTGAATCCAGCGGCTCCCTGCGACTCGTTTTATGTCATCAGTCCACTTAAGTGGGGGTCTGCAAATGCTGCACGGCGTGCGGTCGCCACTCCAGCACCTTGGGAACCCAAGGACCATCAGCTCTTCGAACTGTGTCCCGCCCACGGGACACATGTGCCACGCTTGTGGTTGCGTAAATGCGATGCGATTTGTTTTTTTTTTTATAAAAATAATGCGAAATATTTAATATCATATAATATGTATGTACATATTTTGTGTGTGACGATTCTTCTCTTTTCCTTCTTAACCAACCGATAGACTACCTCTGCTGGTCAAAGGTCTCTTGCAAGGACTTCTGCAGGCCTCAGTCTTGCGCCACCTGAATCCAGCGGCTCCCTGCGACTCGTTTGATGTCATCTGTCCACTTAAGTGGGGGTCTGCAAATTCTGCACGGTATGGGGTCGCCACTCCAGCACCTTTAGAACCCAAGGGCCATCAACTCTTCGAACTGTGATCCGCCACGGGATACATGTGCCACACTTGTGGTTATCCTAGCAGGTATCATATTATGCGTTGTAAATCCGATGCGATTTGTGTTTTTCATAAAAATAATGCGAATTATTTAATATCATATAATATGTATGTACATATTTTGTGTGTGACGATTCTTCTCTTTTTTTCTCTTAACCAACCGATAGACTGCCGCTGCTGGTCAAAGGTCTCTTGCAAGGACTTCTGCAGGCCTCGGTCTTGCACCACCTGAATCCAGCGGCTCCCTGCGACTCGTTTGATGTCATCAGTCCACTTAAGTGGGGGTCTGCAAATGCTGCACGGTATGGGGTCGCCACTCCAGCACCTTTGGAACCCAAGGGCCATCAACTCTTCGAACTGTGATCCGCCACGGGATACATGTGCCACGCTTGTGGTTATCCTAGCAGGTATCCTATTATGCGTTGTAAATCCGATGCGATTTGTGTTTTTCATAAAAATAATGCGAATTATTTAATATATATTTACATATTCAAAGGTCTCTTGCAAGGACTTCTGCAGGCCTCGGTCTTGCGCCACCTGAATCCAGCGGCTCCCTGCGACTCGTTTTATGTCATCAGTCCACTTAAGTGGGGGTCTGCAAATGCTGCACGGCGTGCGGTCGCCACTCCAGCACCTTGGGAACCCAAGGACCATCAGCTCTTCGAACTGTGTCCCGCCCACGGGACACATGTGCCACGCTTGTGGTTGCGTAAATGCGATGCGATTTGTTTTTTTTTTATTAAAATAATGCGAAATATTTAATATCATATAATATTATGTAATTCATATTTTGTGTGTGACGATTCTTCTCTTTTCCTTCTTAACCAACCGATAGACTACCTCTGCTGGTCAAAGGTCTCTTGCAAGGACTTCTGCAGGCCTCGGTCTTGCGCCACCTGAATCCAGCGGCTCCCTGCGACTCGTTTGATGTCATCAGTCCACTTAAGTGAGGGTCTGCAAATGCTGCACGGTATGGGGTCACCACTCCAGCACCTTTAGAGCCCAAGGGCCATCAACTCTTCGAACTGTGATCCGCCACGGGATACATGTGCTACGCTTGTGGTTATCCTAGCAGGTATCATATTATGCGTTGTAAATCCGATGCGATTTGTGTTTTTCATAAAAATAATGCGAATTATTTAATATCATATAATATATATTTACATATTCAAAGGTCTCTTGCAAGGACTTCTGCAGGCCTCGGTCTTGCGCCACCTGAATCCAGCGGCTCCCTGCGACTCGTTTTATGTCATCAGTCCACTTAAGTGGGGGTCTGCAAATGCTGCACGGCGTGCGGTCGCCACTCCAGCACCTTGGGAACCCAAGGACCATCAGCTCTTCGAACTGTGTCCCGCCCACGGGACACATGTGCTACGCTTGTGGTTGCGTAAATGCGATGCGATTTGTTTTTTTTTATTAAAATAATGCGAAATATTTAATATCATATAATATGTATGTACATATTTTGTGTGTGACGATTCTTCTCTTTTCCTTCTTAACCAACCGATAGACTACCTCTGCTGGTCAAAGGTCTCTTCTAAGGACTTCTGCAGGCCTCGGTCTTGCGCCACCTGAATCCAGCGGCTCCCTGCGACTCGTTTTATGTCATCAGTCCACTTAAGTGGGGGTCTGCAAATGCTGCACGGCGTGCGGTCGCCACTCCAGCACCTTGGGAACCCAAGGACCATCAGCTCTTCGAACTGTGTCCCGCCCACGGGACACATGTGCTACGCTTGTGGTTGCGTAAATGCGATGCGATTTGTTTTTTTTTTTATAAAAATAATGCGAAATATTTAATATCATATAATATGTATGTACATATTTTGTGTGTGACGATTCTTCTCTTTTTTTCTCTTAACGAACCGATAGACTGCCTCTGCTGGTCAAAGGTCTCTTGCAAGGACTTCTGCAGGCCTCGGTCTTGCGCCACCTGAATCCAGCGGCTCCCTGCGACTCGTTTGATGTCATCAGTCCACTTAAGTGGGGGTCTGCAAATGCTGCACGGTATGGGGTCGCCACTCCAGCACCTTTGGAACCCAAGGGCCATCAACTCTTCGAACTGTGATCCGCCACGGGATACATGTGCCACGCTTGTGGTTATCCTAGCAGGTATCCTATTATGCGTTGTAAATCCGATGCGATTTGTGTTTTTCATAAAAATAATGCGAATTATTTAATATCATATAATATATATTTACATATTCAAAGGTCTCTTGCAAGGACTTCTGCAGGCCTCGGTCTTGCGCCACCTGAATCCAGCGGCTCCCTGCGACTCGTTTTATGTCATCAGTCCACTTAAGTGGGGGTCTGCAAATGCTGCACGGCGTGCGGTCGCCACTCCAGCACCTTGGGAACCCAAGGACCATCAGCTCTTCGAACTGTGTCCCGCCCACGGGACACATGTGCTACGCTTGTGGTTGCGTAAATGCGATGCGATTTGTTTTTTTTTTATTAAAATAATGCGAAATATTTAATATCATATAATATGTATGTACATATTTTGTGTGTGACGATTCTTCTCTTTTCCTTCTTAACCAACCGATAGACTACCTCTGCTGGTCAAAGGTCTCTTCTAAGGACTTCTGCAGGCCTCGGTCTTGCGCCACCTGAATCCAGCGGCTCCCTGCGACTCGTTTTATGTCATCAGTCCACTTAAGTGGGGGTCTGCAAATGCTGCACGGCGCGCGGTCGCCACTCCAGCACCTTGGGAACCCAAGGACCATCAGCTCTTCGAACTGTGTCCCGCCCACGGGACACATGTGCCACGCTTGTGGTTGCGTAAATGCGATGCGATTTGTTTTTTTTTTTTATAAAAATAATGCGAAATATTTAATATCATATAATATGTATGTACATATTTTGTGTGTGACGATTCTTCTCTTTTCCTTCTTAACCAACCGATAGACTACCTCTGCTGGTCAAAGGTCTCTTGCAAGGACTTCTGCAGGCCTCAGTCTTGCGCCACCTGAATCCAGCGGCTCCCTGCGACTCGTTTGATGTCATCTGTCCACATAAGTGGGGGTCTGCAAATTCTGCACGGTATGGGGTCGCCACTCCAGCACCTTTAGAACCCAAGGGCCATCAACTCTTCGAACTGTGATCCGCCACGGGATACATGTGCCACACTTGTGGTTATCCTAGCAGGTATCATATTATGCGTTGTAAATCCGATGCGATTTGTGTTTTTCATAAAAATAATGCGAATTATTTAATATCATATAATATGTATCTACATATTTTGTGTGTGACGATTCTTCTCTTTTTTTCTCTTAACCAACCGATAGACTGCCTCTGCTGGTCAAAGGTCTCTTGCAAGGACTTCTGCAGGCCTCGGTCTTGCACCACCTGAATCCAGCGGCTCCCTGCGACTCGTTTGATGTCATCAGTCCACTTAAGTGGGGGTCTGCAAATGCTGCACGGTATGGGGTCGCCCGCCGAGATCAACCGCCGAATCCAACTCGGCTGGGCAGCGTTCGGGAAGCTCCGAGATGTCTTCTCGTCCAAAATTCCTCAGTGCCTGAAGACTAAAGTCTTCGAACAGTGCGTGTTGCCAGTGATGACTTACGGATCCGAGACATGGTCGCTAACTAAGGGCCTCATAAGTAGGCTCAGGACCGCTCAGCGGGCGATGGAGAGAGCTATGCTCGGAGTGTCCCTGCGGGATCGAATCAGAAATGAGGAGATCCGGAGGAGAACCAGAGTCACCGACATAGCTAAGCGAGTCGCGATACTGAAGTGGAAATGGGCGGGGCACATAGTTCGAAGAGCTGATGGTCGTTGGGGTCCCAAGGTGCTGGAGTGGCGACCCCGCACCGGGAAGCGCAGTGTTGGCAGACCCCCCACCAGGTGGACCGACGACATCAAACGAGTCGCAGGGAGCCGCTGGATTCAGGCGGCGCAAGACCGAGGCCTGTGGAAGTCCATGCAAGAGACCTTTGTCCAGCAGTGGGCGTCTATCGGTTGATAAAGAAGAAGAAGAAGAAGATGGGGTCGCCACTCCAGCACCTTTGGAACCCAAGGGCCATCAACTCTTCGAACTGTGATCCGCCACGGGATACATGTGCCACGCTTGTGTTTATCCTAGCAGGTATCCTATTATGCGTTGTAAATCCGATGCGATTTGTGTTTTTCATAAAAATAATGCGAATTATTTAATATATATTTACATATTCAAAGGTCTCTTGCAAGGACTTCTGCAGGCCTCGGTCTTGCGCCACCTGAATCCAGCGGCTCCCTGCGACTCGTTTGATGTCATCAGTCCACTTAAGTGGGGGTCTGCAAATGCTGCACGGCGTGCGGTCGCCACTCCAGCACCTTGGGAACCCAAGGACCATCAGCTCTTCGAACTGTGTCCCGCCCACGGGACACATGTGCCACGCTTGTGGTTGCGTAAATGCGATGCGATTTGTTTTTTTTTTTATAAAAATAATGCGAAATATTTAATATCATATAATATGTATGTACATATTTTGTGTGTGACGATTCTTCTCTTTTCCTTCTTAACCAACCGATAGACTACCTCTGCTGGTCAAAGGTCTCTTGCAAGGACTTCTGCAGGCCTCAGTCTTGCGCCACCTGAATCCAGCGGCTCCCTGCGACTCGTTTGATGTCATCTGTCCACTTAAGTGGGGGTCTGCAAATTCTGCACGGTATGGGGTCGCCACTCCAGCACCTTTGGAACCCAAGGGCCATCAACTCTTCGAACTGTGATCCGCCACGGGATACATGTGCCACGCTTGTGGTTATCCTAGCAGGTATCCTATTATGCGTTGTAAATCCGATGCGATTTGTGTTTTTCATAAAAATAATGCGAATTATTTAATATATATTTACATATTCAAAGGTCTCTTGCAAGGACTTCTGCAGGCCTCGGTCTTGCGCCACCTGAATCCAGCGGCTCCCTGCGACTCGTTTTATGTCATCAGTCCACTTAAGTGGGGGTCTGCAAATGCTGCACGGCGTGCGGTCGCCACTCCAGCACCTTGGGAACCCAAGGACCATCAGCTCTTCGAACTGTGTCCCGCCCACGGGACACATGTGCCACGCTTGTGGTTGCGTAAATGCGATGCGATTTGTTTTTTTTTTTATAAAAATAATGCGAAATATTTAATATCATATAATATGTATGTACATATTTTGTGTGTGACGATTCTTCTCTTTTCCTTCTTAACCAACCGATAGACTACCTCTGCTGGTCAAAGGTCTCTTGCAAGGACTTCTGCAGGCCTCAGTCTTGCGCCACCTGAATCCAGCGGCTCCCTGCGACTCGTTTGATGTCATCTGTCCACTTAAGTGGGGGTCTGCAAATGCTGCACGGTATGGGGTCGCCACTCCAGCACCTTTAGAACCCAAGGGCCATCAACTCTTCGAACTGTGATCCGCCACGGGATACATGTGCCACACTTGTGGTTATCCTAGCAGGTATCATATTATGCGTTGTAAATCCGATGCGATTTGTGTTTTTCATAAAAATAATGCGAATTATTTAATATCATATAATATGTATGTACATATTTTGTGTGTGACGATTCTTCTCTTTTTTTCTCTTAACCAACCGATAGACTGCCTCTGCTGGTCAAAGGTCTCTTGCAAGGACTTCTGCAGGCCTCGGTCTTGCGCCACCTGAATCCAGCGGCTCCCTGCGACTCGTTTGATGTCATCAGTCCACTTAAGTGGGGGTCTGCAAATGCTGCACGGTATGGGGTCGCCACTCCAGCACCTTTGGAACCCAAGGGCCATCAACTCTTCGAACTGTGATCCGCCACGGGATACATGTGCCACGCTTGTGGTTATCCTAGCAGGTATCCTATTATGCGTTGTAAATCCGATGCGATTTGTGTTTTTCATAAAAATAATGCGAATTATTTAATATCATATAATATATATTTACATATTCAAAGGTCTCTTGCAAGGACTTCTGCAGGCCTCGGTCTTGCGCCACCTGAATCCAGCGGCTCCCTGCGACTCGTTTTATGTCATCAGTCCACTTAAGTGGGGGTCTGCAAATGCTGCACGGCGTGCGGTCGCCACTCCAGCACCTTGGGAACCCAAGGACCATCAGCTCTTCGAACTGTGTCCCGCCCACGGGACACATGTGCTACGCTTGTGGTTGCGTAAATGCGATGCGATTTGTTTTTTTTTATTAAAATAATGCGAAATATTTAATATCATATAATATGTATGTACATATTTTGTGTGTGACGATTCTTCTCTTTTCCTTCTTAACCAACCGATAGACTACCTCTGCTGGTCAAAGGTCTCTTCTAAGGACTTCTGCAGGCCTCGGTCTTGCGCCACCTGAATCCAGCGGCTCCCTGCGACTCGTTTGATGTCATCAGTCCACTTAAGTGGGGATCTGCAAATGCTGCACGGCGTGCGGTCGCCACTCCAGCACCTTGGGAACCCAAGGACCATCAGCTCTTCGAACTGTGTCCCGCCCACGGGACACATGTGCCACGCTTGTGGTTGCGTAAATGCGATGCGATTTGTTTTTTTTTTTATAAAAATAATGCGAAATATTTAATATCATATAATATGTATGTACATATTTTGTGTGTGACGATTCTTCTCTTTTCCTTCTTAACCAACCGATAGACTACCTCTGCTGGTCAAAGGTCTCTTGCAAGGACTTCTGCAGGCCTCAGTCTTGCGCCACCTGAATCCAGCGGCTCCCTGCGACTCGTTTGATGTCATCTGTCCACTTAAGTGGGGGTCTGCAAATGCTGCACGGTATGGGGTCGCCACTCCAGCACCTTTAGAACCCAAGGGCCATCAACTCTTCGAACTGTGATCCGCCACGGGATACATGTGCCACACTTGTGGTTATCCTAGCAGGTATCATATTATGCGTTGTAAATCCGATGCGATTTGTGTTTTTCATAAAAATAATGCGAATTATTTAATATCATATAATATGTATGTACATATTTTGTGTGTGACGATTCTTCTCTTTTTTTCTCTTAACCAACCGATAGACTGCCTCTGCTGGTCAAAGGTCTCTTGCAAGGACTTCTGCAGGCCTCGGTCTTGCACCACCTGAATCCAGCGGCTCCCTGCGACTCGTTTGATGTCATCTGTCCACTTAAGTGGGGGTCTGCAAATGCTGCACGGTATGGGGTCGCCACTCCAGCACCTTTAGAACCCAAGGGCCATCAACTCTTCGAACTGTGATCCGCCACGGGATACATGTGCCACACTTGTGGTTATCCTAGCAGGTATCATATTATGCGTTGTTAATCCGATGCGATTTGTGTTTTTCATAAAAATAATGCGAATTATTTAATATCATATAATATGTATGTACATATTTTGTGTGTGACGATTCTTCTCTTTTTTTCTCTTAACCAACCGATAGACTGCCTCTGCTGGTCAAAGGTCTCTTGCAAGGACTTCTGCAGGCCTCAGTCTTGCGCCACCTGAATCCAGCGGCTCCCTGCGACTCGTTTGATGTCATCTGTCCACTTAAGTGGGGGTCTGCAAATGCTGCACGGTATGGGGTCGCCACTCCAGCACCTTTAGAACCCAAGGGCCATCAACTCTTCGAACTGTGATCCGCCACGGGATACATGTGCCACACTTGTGGTTATCCTAGCAGGTATCATATTATGCGTTGTAAATCCGATGCGATTTGTGTTTTTCATAAAAATAATGCGAATTATTTAATATCATATAATATGTATGTACATATTTTGTGTGTGACGATTCTTCTCTTTTCCTTCTTAACCAACCGATAGACTACCTCTGCTGGTCAAAGGTCTCTTGCAAGGACTTCTGCAGGCCTCAGTCTTGCGCCACCTGAATCCAGCGGCTCCCTGCGACTCGTTTGATGTCATCTGTCCACTTAAGTGGGGGTCTGCAAATGCTGCACGGTATGGGGTCGCCACTCCAGCACCTTTGGAACCCAAGGGCCATCAACTCTTCGAACTGTGATCCGCCACGGGATACATGTGCCACGCTTGTGGTTATCCTAGCAGGTATCCTATTATGCGTTGTAAATCCGATGCGATTTGTGTTTTTCATAAAAATAATGCGAATTATTTAATATATATTTACATATTCAAAGGTCTCTTGCAAGGACTTCTGCAGGCCTCGGTCTTGCGCCACCTGAATCCAGCGGCTCCCTGCGACTCGTTTTATGTCATCAGTCCACTTAAGTGGGGGTCTGCAAATGCTGCACGGCGTGCGGTCGCCACTCCAGCACCTTGGGAACCCAAGGACCATCAGCTCTTCGAACTGTGTCCCGCCCACGGGACACATGTGCCACGCTTGTGGTTGCGTAAATGCGATGCGATTTGTTTTTTTTTTATAAAAATAATGCGAAATATTTAATATCATATAATATGTATGTACATATTTTGTGTGTGACGATTCTTCTCTTTTCCTTCTTAACCAACCGATAGACTACCTCTGCTGGTCAAAGGTCTCTTGCAAGGACTTCTGCAGGCCTCAGTCTTGCGCCACCTGAATCCAGCGGCTCCCTGCGACTCGTTTGATGTCATCTGTCCACTTAAGTGGGGGTCTGCAAATGCTGCACGGTATGGGGTCGCCACTCCAGCACCTTTGGAACCCAAGGGCCATCAACTCTTCGAACTGTGATCCGCCACGGGATACATGTGCCACGCTTGTGGTTATCTTAGCAGGTATCCTATTATGCGTTGTAAATCCGATGCGATTTGTGTTTTTCATAAAAATAATGCGAATTATTTAATATCATATAATAATATATATTTACATATTCAAAGGTCTCTTGCAAGGACTTCTGCAGGCCTCGGTCTTGCGCCACCTGAATCCAGCGGCTCCCTGCGACTCGTTTTATGTCATCAGTCCACTTAAGTGGGGGTCTGCAAATGCTGCACGGCGTGCGGTCGCCACTCCAGCACCTTGGGAACCCAAGGACCATCAGCTCTTCGAACTGTGTCCCGCCCACGGGACACATGTGCTACGCTTGTGGTTGCGTAAATGCGATGCGATTTGTTTTTTTTTTTATTAAAATAATGCGAAATATTTAATATCATATAATATGTATGTACATATTTTGTGTGTGACGATTCTTCTCTTTTCCTTCTTAACCAACCGATAGACTACCTCTGCTGGTCAAAGGTCTCTTGCAAGGACTTCTGCAGGCCTCGGTCTTGCGCCACCTGAATCCAGCGGCTCCCTGCGACTCGTTTGATGTCATCAGTCCACTTAAGTGGGGGTCTGCAAATGCTGCACGGTATGGGGTCGCCACTCCAGCACCTTTGGAACCCAAGGGCCATCAACTCTTCGAACTGTGATCCGCCACGGGATACATGTGCCACGCTTGTGGTTATCCTAGCAGGTATCCTATTATGCGTTGTAAATCCGATGCGATTTGTGTTTTTCATAAAAATAATGCGAATTATTTAATATATATTTACATATTCAAAGGTCTCTTGCAAGGACTTCTGCAGGTCTCGGTCTTGCGCCACCTGAATCCAGCGGCTCCCTGCGATTCGTTTTATGTCATCAGTCTACTTAAGTGGGGGTCTGCAAATGCTGCACGGCGTGCGGTCGCCACTCCAGCACCTTGGGAACCCAAGGACCATCAGCTCTTCGAACTGTGTCCCGCCCACGGGACACATGTGCTACGCTTGTGGTTGCGTAAATGCGATGCGATTTGTTTTTTTTTATAAAAATAATGCGAAATATTTAATATCATATAATATGTATGTATATATTTTGTGTGTGACGATTCTTCTCTTTTTCTTCTTAACCAACCGATAGACTACCTCTGCTGGTCAAAGGTCTCTTGCAAGGACTTCGGCAGGCCTCGGTCTTGCGCTACCTGAATCCAGGGGCTCCCTGCGATTCGTTTGATATCATCGAACTACTTAAGTGGGGGTCTGCAAATGCTGCACGGTGTCGGGTCGCCATTCCAGCACCTTGGGAACCCAAGGGCCATCAGCTCTTCGAAATGTATCTCGCCCACGGGATACATGTGCCACGGCCCACGCTTATGATGGACTTCCACTGCTGGTCAAAGGTCTCTTGCAAGGACTTCTGCAGGCCTCGGTCTTGCGCCACCTGAATCCAGCGGCTCCCTTCGACTCGTTTAACGTCATCGGTCCACTTACGTGGGGGGTCCGATTTAGACGGAACTCACTGACAGATAACTGAGATAACTGATGTCATAAGGAGTTAACATTTTTTAACCAACTTTCAAAAGTGATTCGCATAAAAACCCGTTTGTATGTACAGGTGGAGAAATCTACCGCGTCCACGTTGAAGATAATAGTAGAGGAGGTGGACGAGGTGCCGCAGATCAAGGCGGA
The DNA here is from genome assembly GCA_029955525.1 of Oeneis ivallda. NCBI lineage: Eukaryota > Metazoa > Arthropoda > Insecta > Lepidoptera > Nymphalidae > Oeneis > Oeneis ivallda. Next base: position 4,853,333 of record JARPMR010000004.1, read on the forward strand.
CAGGAAGCGGCCCGACGACGCCCTCGAGGAGGTGCAGGCGACGCGCGGCGTACAGCTCAAGACTGTGCAGGTCGGTACCCTCACTGCCAAGACTAAGTTTTGCTCATTGCTGGGAGTCGAGGCCCTTTTTTAACCGAGCTTGAGCTGAAAATTTGTATGTACTTATAAATCGGATTACAATGTAATATTATTGTATTGGGGGTAAGGGAGCGCACCTTCCATCTACCATCCTACCTACCTAACCTAGCATCTAGCGCTCCAACAGTCAACCTCACCTGCCCGTGGTGCCTCCTGCTGAGCAGCACGGGTCGTCTTCACTGGCCGAGGCCAGCGAAGGGTGCGGGCTTCGAGGCGTAGCCTCATTACCCGGGCGGGGCGCGGGGAAGAGCACTTCCCCGGTGTTGTACTTTCAGCCGTCTTGGCATGGCGGCTGAGGCTCCTGGTCCGTGCGGAGCAGGGGCCTTGCGGAGCGACTCCTGCTGATCTACTGATGAGACTCTGGCGACCGACAGATGGCGGTATAACCATCTCATACTAGTTAGACTGAACATATGGCACAGGTCGGTGTTGGGCAGCAGCGACATCAGCGTGATCAGTCTAGCCCTGCGATGACCAACACGCCTGCCCAGCGTGGTCATTATGGGCAAAACCCGATATGGAAACTGTCACAAGGCCAAGGCCCCTATAGTTCCCGGCGGCCTCGCTGTGCCTGACCCTGGCAGCGGTCACGGTAATGGCGGGGCAGGGGGTGCTAAGAATCTCCGGATGAGATTCCGCTGCCAACCCCGACGACTGGACCTGGCGATCCGAGACATGGTCGCTATAACTATGGACCTCATAAGAAGGCTCAGGGTCACTCAACGAGCGATGGAGAGAGCTATGCTCGGTATTTCCCTACGAGATCAAATCAGAAATGAGGAGATTCGTAGGAGAACCAAAGTCACCGACATAGCTCAGCGTGTCGCGAAACTGAAGTGGAAATGGGCGGGGCACATAGTTCGAAGAGCTGATGGTCGTTGGGGTCCCAAGGTGTTGGAGTGGCGACCCCGCACCGGGAAATGCAGTGTTGACAGACCCCCAACCAGGTGGACCGACGACATCAAACGAGTCGCAGGGAGCCGCTGGATTCAAGCGGCGCAAGACCGAAGCCTGTGGAAGTCCATGCAGGAGACCTTTGTCCAGCAGTGGACGTCTATAGGTTGATAAAGAAGAAGAAGAAGATTATTGTAACATGGAGCTGATCTGATGATGGAGACGGAAGATGGCTATCGGAACTCTGTAATAAAACGATGTAACCCCCATCGGGTTTTGGGCTCGTTTGATTCGTCATGACAAGAACTAAATAAATAAATGCGAAAGTGTGTTTGTTTGTTGGTTTGTCCTACAATCATGCCGCAACAGAGCTACGGATCGACGTGATTTTTTGCATGGGTATAGTTGAGGACTTGGAGAGTGACATAGGCTGCTTTTTATCCCGGAAAATCAAAGAGTTTCCGAGGGATTTGAAAAACTACATCCACGCGGATGAAGTCGCGGGCATTAGCTAGTCCTAGAATAAAAGTACAATGTACACATTAATCACTTAAAATGGTATGAGTCGTAATTCCTACTTCCGTAGCCCATGCCCAAGCCCGGTAGTAAAATGGTTTTCAAGCCTGCTCAAAAGCTCTTCTTCTTTTTCGTTTGTTTAGTGGCTCCGCGCGTCGAGCGTTTGAGCCATATCCACCATTAAAAAATAAGTTTCTCCGTTCCAAACAAAAATCTATTTCACTAGTTTAAAAGTTTCTACAAAATGTGGTTATTTTATCCATTTTAGGCATGTCGATCTTCTAAAATTATTCATATTGAAATCATGTATAAAATCCATAGCAAAAATATATTTTTGTTTACAAAAAATTAAGCTTCATTATTCCTCCATTTTATCGAGTCCGCTCAAAAGCTCAAGTCTACAAAATACATTAGGATTCTCGTCGTAATTCCTAGTTCCATGGATTCTCCTATTCATTATTCTTGTAAATTCCGACAAGTAAAAAAGTTTTGATAGAATTTTCTTTATTATAAGTTCCTACATTAAAATAAACCATTGAAAGTAGGCAGATCTTACTTAATCTTTTAATAAATTATATTTCAAACGAAATAATTTATTAACATTGTTTTACTTTATTAAGAGGTAAGAGTATCCAAACACAAATGGTGACGTGACTTACGACGTCGAAACGTGGCTGACGTTTGCTGTTTTGATTTGTCAACATTTGTCAATTTTTCTTCCACGATCGTTGTTTCATTGAAATTTGAATCATTGATTTGTAAAATTTAAAGAAAATATTGTCGAGAAATTACCCAATCTATTCTATTCTAGTGCTAATTAGAAGAAGCAATATATTGTTGTAAGCACAGTCGTCTAAAGTATGGTGTATAAGTTACAAAATTCTTAAATCTAAATTATAAAGTATTGTTTTAGAAAATGGATCAAATCGCAAAATTCGTAGAGCCAGGCAAGCAGTTCGCTAAAGATTCTATCAGATTAGTGAGAAGATGTACGAAGCCCGATAGAAAAGGTAATATACCACAGTTTTGTATTTTTAATCAGTTGTTTTGGACCATTGATTTTTCTGCGAAAATCAACTCTTGGTAACCTTCTCGTAACCTAATACCTGCGATTAACAAAGAAATTAGACGCAAGATAACGGCTTTTAACTCATAAGGCATAGAAGTGCTTTGAATGTATCATAATCGTAATAAGGAAATTGGAAAGTTACACGTTGTACTATGAGCTGCTACTGAGTGTTTTATGACAGAAAAACCCAATAATATATATATTTTTTGGCCCAATGTGGACTCAAACCCAGAACCTCAGGATCCACAGCTGAACAAGCCAAGCTTTAGATTTAACCAACATACTCACATAAATTTTTATTTGCTTGTACTGCCCTACATATAAGCAGTGATAGCCTAGTGGTTAGGACTGTTTTCTCTTATTTTGGGGGGTCACAGGTTTGATCCCTGGTTCCCGGGTTCCAGGTTCCGGGTTCGATCCACACACCTCCAACTTTTCGAAGTTATGTGTGTTTAAGAAATTAAATACCATGCTGTAACGGTGAAAGAAAACATTGTGTTGAAACCTGCACACCTGAGAGTTCTCCATAATGTTCTCGAAGGTGTGTGAAGTCCGCCAATTTGCACTGGGCCAGCATGTTGGACTATCGTACTAATATTATGAATGTGAAAAATGTGTTGGTTTGTCCTTCAATCACGCCGCAGTAGAGCTACGGATAGATGTGTTGCATGGGTATAGTTGAGGACCTGGAGAATGACATAGGCTACTTTTTATCCTGGAAAATCAAAGAATACCTGAGGGATTTTAAAAACTAAATCCACGCAGACGAAGTTACAGGCATCAGCTATTGGCCTATAACCCCTATGTAATATGAGAGGAGACCTGCGCTCAGTAGCGGGCCGTTGATGGGTTGCTGATGATGATGACTGCCCTACATATTCAAGATATATTCTATTGGCCTATAACCCCTATATAATATGAGAGGAGACCTGCGCTCAGTAGCGGGCCATTGATGGGTTGCTGATGATGATGACTGCCCTACATATTCAAGATATATTGTTTTCTTTTTCAGAATTCCAAAAAATAGCCATCGCCACAGCAATAGGTTTCTGCATCATGGGCTTCATCGGGTTCTTTGTAAAGCTCATCCATATCCCCATCAACAACATCATTGTAGGCTCATAGGCTAGACTACTTTAGTTCATAGTTAACTTGCTCCACTGTTTAGCTAGCATACAGTTTCTTTGTGTACTTTACAAGGCAAGGGTAAATAAATAACCTACAAATAGTGCCACTCATTTTTTTCACTGCAATGTGAAGGGCCACGATTGCCAAGTAAAATATTGTCTTGAAAAATCAAGTCTTACATCTGAATAGGCTGCGTGGTCATTGATCTTTGCCTGTCCTGAAGAGGGTGAACTAAAAGCAACATGTAACTGACAGATTAAAAATTTGACAGATCTGATACAAAAATTGTCAAAACAAAACTGATGCAATGTGGCGCGAGCGGGAAAGTGAAATGGGAAGCAGGTGTTACAATCTGACCAGGTTGTAATAACAACTAGCTGACACGGCGAACTTCGTACCGCCAACTTATCTATTATAATTTTTTTTTTTATTTGTTTTTTTTTAAAAAGCCTTCCGAGTTCCGTGGACCCTTAGGAACATACAAAAAAATAAATTAACCGAATTGGTCAATCCATTCTTGAGTTATGCGCTTACCAACATTCATTTTTATTTATATAGATTAACAATTGAAAATTATTCTTATTTTACACTTGATCCAAATAGATGCTGCAGATGTGTGTGGTTTGGTTTAGGTTCTAAACTGTATGGTTGCTAAGCGGTGGTTTCTGTATTGTGTAAGCTCTTCGGTGTTGAGGTGATAAGTTAAATTCTCATCATAATATTGTCACTCTATCATACATTTTATTAGAATAAATTATTTCATTTTTTAACTCTTGTTTCAATCTAGTGATAGTTTTTTCGTGTTGTCTGAGAGGTGCGCTAGTAGATATTATGAGAATTTATAGAATAAATAAAAACTAAAAAACACGCTTTTGTAGATAACTGAACTAAAAAAACCGGCCAAGTGCGTGTCGGGCCATGTGCAGTGTAGGGTTCCGTAGTTGAGTCTCAATTATTATTGCTAACCTAGGATAGTGCTTTTATTTTATTTATGAATATTGAATACATTTTGAGTTCCATGGTTTAAATAGTATAATATACTACAAAATATGCAACTTACACTACTTGTAATACCTAACTTAGAAAAAACAGATATAACTCCTTAACTAATGAACCCTACTTAGCGTGATAGTTTTCCTTTAAAATTCATTATATATACTACTGCTGTGATTTTTTTTGTATCCCCACTTTACATGTAGGGGAGGTACCCTAAAAAAAATTATATTTCACAATTTTATTTCACCACTTTGTTGGCGTGATTGATATTTATAGACTTGTCAAATTACAGATTTCTAGTACCAATAGTCTCTGAGCTAAACCGCGGACGGACAGATAGACAGACAGACAGACGGACGGACATGGCGAAACTATAAGGGTTCCTTGTTTACTAGGGAACCCTAAAAAGTAGGAAATCATTTACAAGAAGTTTAAAATAAGAATAGAGTGATTAACAAAAAAATATATTTTATAGTAAAAAAGATAGGGTTACGTAGTTTCATTACAGAATTCCTTTAAACAACCTTTCAGCTCCATCATCAGACCCTGGATATCATCTGCAACCAAAGTACTTGTCAAAACGAATCAAACAAGAACAACAACCAAACTCCATACAGTTACATCATTTTATTGCTGAGTTTCCATCTTCCAGCCCCATCATCAGCTAATCCTGAGGATCCTAGCAAAGATAATGGGACAGACTATTTAAATGCATTCCTCGCACCTCGCACCGATTAGCAGTGTTGGCCGACCCCCCACTAGATGGACCGACGTCATCAAACAAGTTGCAGGAAGCCTCTGGATACTGGCGATTCCACTTCCATTTATGAATAATATTACTTCCATTTCTTCTTCTTTATCAACCGATAGACGTCCACTGCTGGACAAAGGTCTCTTGCATGGACTTCCACAGGTCTCGGTCTTGCGCCGCCTGGATCCAGCGGCTCCCTGCGACTCGTTTGATGTCGTCGGTCCACCTGGTGGGGGGTCTGCCAACACTGCGCTAACCGGTGCGGGGTCGCCACTCCAGCACCTTGGGACCCCAACGACCATCAGCTATTCGAACTATGTGCCCCGCCCATTTCCACTTGTTCGTGACTCGCTGAGCTATGTCGGTGACTTTGGTTCTCCTACGGACCTCCTCATTTCTGATTCGATCCCGCAGGGACACTCCGAGTATAGCTCTCTCCATCGCCCGCTGAGCGATCCTGAGCCTACTTATGAGGCCCTTTAGTTAGCGACTATGCGGACTATGTCTCGAATCCGTAAGTCATCACTGGCAACACGCACTGTTCGAAGACATTAGTCTTCAGGCACTGACGAATTTTGGACGAGAAGACATCTCCGAAGCCTCTGAATACTGGCACTAAAAACTGAGGCATGTGGGAGTCTAGACGTCCAGAAGTGGACGTCTTGATAAAGGTGGTTAAGGTTTTAAAACATTCATAAACAAGTATAAAACTTTATTCTAAATTGACTCAATATAATATTAAATTATTTTACATAAATAGAAAATATCCGAATCGCTCACTACGTTACGTAAGTGGGATCAGTCTGTCTTTGTCATCTTTGTCCTTATAACATTAAAATTAACTTATTAAAACCTCTATCGATACAATGAGTCGTGGTTTGTTACATTTCGGCATCCTCCAATAGTGTCAACAGCCAGTCCAGCATAACCTCTCTATAAACATTTCTGTGGTGGTGTCGTGTGATGCGGGTTGTTACGTTCCCTCAAATATGGTTGAGCGAAGCAACGGCTGGGTCATGCGTCATGCTCGTGAACGGGTGCCACCGGCGGGAATGGCCCTACTTTCTGTCTGCCCATCTTAACATGTGTTGAATTATAATTGGGTGTGCTTTTGTGGAACTTCCCCTCATTGTGGAAACACTGCATACATAGCATAGTATCTGTTATATTGTTTTGAAAAGAGCAACTGTCGTGTTTCTTGCTGATTCTTCTTGGTAGACTCGTCGACGATTCAAAAGCACTTGTAAAAAATTTCATTTGAATAAAAAACATTTCTATTCTATTCTAACCGCTTGTGTTAATGTGTTAAATTAATAGAGGTCAGTGTTTTACAACTAAGTATAGTTCTTGCAATTCACGAGGGCGACTGACTTATGGTTGTGTGTGTGTCGTATCTATATAAGTGTGAGCGAGCGCAATGCTCGCGCCTGCCCGCTCCCACCTAGTCTTTGAAAGGCACGCACACTTGTGCATGTACACGAAGTAACCACGAGTAAAGCTCACTCGCCTTCGTGAATTGCAAAATCTGTACAACATTATCGCCTAGGGACTGCTGCATCAGTCCATCGCCTTCTGCAGGACGTGTATGTAGTAGGCCGGGTTCTGTACAAGCTGGAGCGGCTGGAAGTCCGCGTAGATATTGTGCCGCGCGCGGTTGTCGAACGCCTCGTCGAGCATGCTCGTGAAGCTGTCCAGCTTGTGCGGGTAGTAGCAGAGGCGGAACTCGCTGCAAGCAGACAAACGTAGGTGACTTTCCAAACTTTATGTAGATAGTTAGTGATGATTTCAAACGTAGGTATAATACTAAATAATAATCTATCTATCTAATACATTTAAACGAGCAATTCTTGTATATATTAATCTGAATCTCGGAAACGGCTCCAACGATTTTCATGAAATTTAGTATGCAGGGGGTTTCGGGGGCATTTTTAGAAAAGGTCGTTTTATCCGTGTTTTCAGGCAATGAAAAACCCCTTACAATATCATTAGAATAAGAAGGTAAATTTCGCCATCATCTATGAAATTCAAATAGCTCGGGAAATCCGGCGGTCCCGAAACCAGAAAACCCCGGTTCGAGTCCGGACGATTATATATTTTCCCCTATGAATTCTTTTTTTTTAATGTATAATTTCCAAAAAACACTATTTACCAGAAAAAAAACGAGCAAAGCTCGGTCACCCAGATATTTTTAGTATAAGAGGTAAAAAAACGTTAGATCATATTTGAGAGATTTGTAGATAGATAGATACCTACCTAATTATTAATTGTACAGTGTGGTTATGCCGAGTTTTAATTCGTTTGATCGTTAAAGTTAACTATGACAATAGCATCAAAGTAAAATGAAACAAATTAGTATCGATTTAAAGTCACAAATTCAATACAGACGATTTTAATTTGAAGCATTTTCGTTACGTAAATGTATAAAAATACATACACGAAATTGAGCTCTAACTCAATACTGTTATGGTTTATTTTACTTTGATGGTAATGTCATACTTTACTATGCATAGTTAACCATCCAATCTTGTACTAACCCTACTGATGTGGACGTCACATTATACAAAAGCGGTGCCTGCGACTTTGCGCACTAGGATTTTAGGATTTCAAAAACCAGTGGGAAATGAAAGTATCTATCAAGTATAGTCTTCATCTTTCTCAGGATGCAAACTATCGAAATATGGATAGGAATCGGTTGAATCGATTTAAGGTTTGCAAACTTGCACGTACAGAACTATGTAGATAGGTATCGCAATTATAATACTTAGGTAGGTATGTAGGTACATACCTATTTGTATGGAAGTATGGATAACTATTTAATACAGCTGGTTCTACAGAAATCATATTCCTTCGTAACGTTATTGTCAAGAAGTACGTACTTTCCACAAATAACTACGTCTTCCTAGGGAACTCTAAGGTTACCTACTAAATTAAAAAAAATACTTGAGAGGTGCAGTCAAGGGACACCCGGATGGAACGTAGTTCCTTTCGATTACATTGTGTTCGGTATTTTCGCGGTACAACATTGTGTCTCCGTAGCCTAGTGGCTCCGGCAGTCGCCTTACAGCCAAAGGTCGATGGTTCGAATCCCAGCTCGACAGACCGAATTTTCCATTTTCAATTTTATTTTAAACAATTTCTACATGTGGAACCTTTGTAAAATTGTGGAATTTTCCCCTAATTTTTTATAACTTATAAGTTATAAAAAATCAGGGAAAATTCCACATATAGAAATTATTTAAAATAAAATAGAAAATAGAAAATTTAGTCTGTCGAGCTGGGATTCGAACCATCGACTTTGAACTATTAAGCGACTGCCGGAGCCACTACGCTACGAAGACCCAATGTTGTACCGCGAAAATACCGAACACAATGCAAAATTCACATTCAACAAAAAATTGTCGAGTGTCGGTTCCTTAATTTTTTCCGTCTAGCCCCCTTCCGCACCGCGCGATAAGGAACTAACGTTCCAAAAATTTGTTGTCTGTAGAGTCGGTTTACGGACGATAGTTTTACGTGATAACGTCATAAAGAAGCATTGATGAATAAATGTGTCACATAAGCCAACGCTTGAGCCGATCGTGCCTCTCTATCGCTTGTTCCGCGCTCTCGCTTGCACGCGCAGGCTCAGGCGGAACGTGACACTTTTTCGTGCGTGCAGCCGGTGATCATCGATTTATAAGACGTTATCACGTCAAAATAAATCCACCACTCTATTTGCGCCTGTGAGGTATTTCATAGCAAAGCTTCCAGTTTGCATGCTTGCGTTATATTGTACGCAGGCTCACCTCCTCTCAGTTTCAACTCCGTCAGCGGCGTCGATGCAGTAGTCGAGTGCCACCAGCTCTGGCTTGCCGCGCACCACCAGCACCGACGTCTTGATGTCGACGGGGTACGCGCACTGAAATAACCAGACCAAAAACATCTTAGTAACACCAAAGCGAAATAGAGATAATCTATAATAAAAAAAAAAAATTTAAAAACCGACTTATTACGCCCGCGCCACTACAAAGTATAAAAGAAACCGGCCAAGTGCGTGTCGAGCCACGCGCAGTGTAGGGTTCCGTAGTTGAAAGTCTCAAATATTATTGCTGATGCTGACCTAGGATAGTGCTTTTATTTTATTTATGAATATTGAATATATTTTGAGTTCCATGGTTTAAATACTATTATAGAATAGAATAGAATAGAATAGAAATGTTTTTTATTCAAATAAACTTTTTTACAAGTGCTTTCGAATCGTCGATGAGTCTACCACTGGTTCGGAATGCCGTTCCTGCCGAGAAGAACCAGCAAGAAACTCGGCAGTTGCTCTTTTCAAAATAAGTTTACATTCAATAGAATAGTTAAACAGTTCAATTACCACCTGCTGTCTCATGAATCGCTGGAAAGAATTATGTCCACGCTTTTTTATCATCTAAATAAATATTTTATTATATACTACAAAATATGCAACTTACACTACGTGTTATACCTAACTTAGGTTAAACAGATATAACTCCTTAACTAATGAACCCTACTTAGCCGTGATAGTTTTCCTTTAAAATTCATTATATATACCTACTACAGCTGTGATTTTTTTGTATCCTTCATACAACCATTTAGCTGGCAGAGGGGAGGGGGTGGGGGCACTTGACTAATAAACTTTAGCACTTTAAAATATCATATTTCACAAACGGATCCCTGAATCGAAAAATGGTGCTCCCACACCCACAATATTTTTGAGACCTATTCAATGACACCCCACACTATGGGATAGACGAGAAAAAAATTCAGCCCCACTTTACACGTAGGGGAGGTACCCTAAAAAAATTATTTTTCACAATTTTATTTCACCACTTTGTTGGCGTGATTAATATTTAGACCCTTGTCAAATTACAGTTTTCTAGTACCAATAGCCTCTGAGCTTAACCGCGGACGGACGGACGGACGGACAGACGTACGGGACAAGGCGAAACTATAAGGGTTCTTTGTTTACGGAACCCTAAAAAGGAATAGTAAATCAGTAATACTGACAGCTCTCGACTTACAGATTCAAGGCCAGATTCACTAGCGAAGTAGTAGTAGTAGTAGAGTGACATATAGGTTACTTTTTATCCCGGAAAATCAAAGAGTTCCTGAGGAATTTTAAAAACTAAATCCACTTTTAGTTATAGTCCGGGAGGAATCGGCGCATGCGTACCGAAAACTATTCCACCTCAATTTGTTTATGCGATCCTCTTCAAATGGCCCTCCTAATTATATAAATGCATGTTGCCAGGGCGCCACCTGGTGCCATATTGTTTAAACCGAAATTGTTTAAACAATTGCAAGGAATTGTTATTTTTCAACCGGACAAATTTTTTTTTATATTCTTTATTGAAATACCAATAAAAAAGGTCCTATGACTTTTCACGATAAAGTTAATATTTTTAAAGATATGAATTTTTAAAGGTTCGAAAAATCTCAAATTTGGGTACTTTCGACCCATGAAAAATATATTTAAAAAAAAACATAATGTTTAAGTAATATTTTTTTAAATTCTCTATACAATAGTTAATAATATTGTTAATAGAGATTTAAAAAAAATTCATTGTTTATATCTTTTTTTTAATTGTTAATTTCGTGCGCTCACAAGTTTTACGCTTACCTTTAAGAAAATTTTTAAGAAAATTTTATTGACCTAATAACTAGGCCAGTGTCAATAACTGGGGCTTTTACTTTACTTTCCGTTTTAATAACAAAAAGTAATAATTATAAACCAATAAAAAAGTAATTTTAATGACATGTTCCGATTTATGCTTAAATAACTTTTGAAAAATTGATTTCAGAAAAAAATTCATTAAAAACAAATTGTAGACAATTTAATTACTGAGAGACAGCGATACTTAAAGGTAACCTTTAAGTATCGCTGTCTCTCTCTGACTCATGCGTTGCATCGGCCTCTCTGTGTCTTGAATCATTATTTATCATTTATCTTAAAAACTATCAACTTTATCAAGATTGTTAAAGAGAGCAATGTTATTGTATAGAGAATTTAAAAAAAAATTACTTAAACATTATGTTTTTTTTAAATATATTTTTCATGGGTCGAAAGTACCCAAATTTGAGATTTTTCGAACCTTTAAAAATTCATATCTTTAAAAATATTAACTTTATCGTGAAAAGTCATAGGACCTTTTTTATTGGTATTTCAATAAAGAATATAAAAAAAATTTGTCCGGTTGAAAAATAACAATTCCTTGCAATTGTTTAAACAATTTCGGTTTAAACAATATGGCACCAGGTGGCGCCCTGGCAACATGCATTTATATAATTAGGAGGGCCATTTGAAGAGGATCGCATAAACAAATTGAGGTGGAATAGTTTTCGGTACGCATGCGCCGATTCCTCCCGGACTATTAGGTATAGTTAATTTTATTTTATACTAGCTGCCCGGACAGACTTCGTTCTGTCAAAAGTTAAAAGTAAAAATTAAATTTTATTTGTTTGTTTTTTTTTTTTATTAAAACCTTCCGTGGACCTTAAGGAACATACAAAAAAATAAATTAACCGAATTGGTCCATCCATTCTTGAGTTATGCGCTTAACAACATTCATTTTTATTTATATAGATAATAAAAAAATTAAGTGGCACTCGGGGACTGCCGCGGTAAAGCGTATTGCATAGCATTTTTTATCAACTTATGCAATTATAATATTTATGCAATATTTTTTGCATAATAAAAATTATGCAAAAAAAAAAAATTAAAAACAAACAAACAAGAAAAGCGAACTGTCACTACTTCGCGAGTGAGATTCGAACCTGCGATATCATACCCATACGGTAAAGAAAGCGGCCGCTCGCCCACTGCGCCAAACAGAGCTAAATGTGAACCTTTAAAATGTTGAACGCTTACTGAACGACGGTGTTAGGTTTTTTTCGTTACGGAATTTCTTGGTTCGGTCGCCGCGCTCAAACTGTTTGTCCTAGTTCAAAGGCCGCGATAAAAGCTATATAGCTTAAAAATAACTTATAGGTACACAGTTTACTCACGTTATAATAAATGGAGTGTCCGGGCGTGGCGCCGCTGTCGACCATGGCGTCGTAGTTCCTGTGGTCGATGAACAGCAGCCCGCCCGGCTTCAGCACCGTGGCGAAGTTGCGCAGGCACATCCGCTGCGTGCGCTGGTCCTCGAACTTATAGGTACACAGTTTACTCACGTTATAATAAATGGAGTGTCCGGGCGTGGCGCCGCTGTCGACCATGGCGTCGTAGTTCCTGTGGTCGATGAACAGCAGCCCGCCCGGCTTCAGCACCGTGGCGAAGTTGCGCAGGCACATCCGCTGCGTGCGCTGGTCCTCGAACTTATAGGTACACAGTTTACTCACGTTATAATAAATGGAGTGTCCGGGCGTGGCGCCGCTGTCGACCATGGCGTCGTAGTTCCTGTGGTCGATGAACAGCAGCCCGCCCGGCTTCAGCACCGTGGCGAAGTTGCGCAGGCACATCCGCTGCGTGCGCTGGTCCTCGAACTTATAGGTACACAGTTTACTCACGTTATAATAAATGGAGTGTCCGGGCGTGGCGCCGCTGTCGACCATGGCGTCGTAGTTCCTGTGGTCGATGAACAGCAGCCCGCCCGGCTTCAGCACCGTGGCGAAGTTGCGCAGGCACATCCGCTGCGTGCGCTGGTCCTCGAACTTATAGGTACACAGTTTACTCACGTTATAATAAATGGAGTGTCCGGGCGTGGCGCCGCTGTCGACCATGGCGTCGTAGTTCCTGTGGTCGATGAACAGCAGCCCGCCCGGCTTCAGCACCGTGGCGAAGTTGCGCAGGCACATCCGCTGCGTGCGCTGGTCCTCGAACTTATAGGTACACAGTTTACTCACGTTATAATAAATGGAGTGTCCGGGCGTGGCGCCGCTGTCGACCATGGCGTCGTAGTTCCTGCGGTCGATGAACAGCAGCCCGCCCGGCTTCAGCACCGTGGCGAAGTTGCGCAGGCACATCCGCTGCGTGCGCTGGTCCTCGAACTTATAGGTACACAGTTTACTCACGTTATAATAAATGGAGTGTCCGGGCGTGGCGCCGCTGTCGACCATGGCGTCGTAGTTCCTGTGGTCGATGAACAGCAGCCCGCCCGGCTTCAGCACCGTGGCGAAGTTGCGCAGGCACATCCGCTGCGTGCGCTGGTCCTCGAACTTATAGGTACACAGTTTACTCACGTTATAATAAATGGAGTGTCCGGGCGTGGCGCCGCTGTCGACCATGGCGTCGTAGTTCCTGTGGTCGATGAACAGCAGCCCGCCCGGCTTCAGCACCGTGGCGAAGTTGCGCAGGCACATCCGCTGCGTGCGCTGGTCCTCGAACTTATAGGTACACAGTTTACTCACGTTATAATAAATGGAGTGTCCGGGCGTGGCGCCGCTGTCGACCATGGCGTCGTAGTTCCTGTGGTCGATGAACAGCAGCCCGCCCGGCTTCAGCACCGTGGCGAAGTTGCGCAGGCACATCCGCTGCGTGCGCTGGTCCTCGAACTTATAGGTACACAGTTTACTCACGTTATAATAAATGGAGTGTCCGGGCGTGGCGCCGCTGTCGACCATGGCGTCGTAGTTCCTGTGGTCGATGAACAGCAGCCCGCCCGGCTTCAGCACCGTGGCGAAGTTGCGCAGGCACATCCGCTGCGTGCGCTGGTCCTCGAACTTATAGGTACACAGTTTACTCACGTTATAATAAATGGAGTGTCCGGGCGTGGCGCCGCTGTCGACCATGGCGTCGTAGTTCCTGCGGTCGATGAACAGCAGCCCGCCCGGCTTCAGCACCGTGGCGAAGTTGCGCAGGCACATCCGCTGCGTGCGCTGGTCCTCGAACTTATAGGTACACAGTTTACTCACGTTATAATAAATGGAGTGTCCGGGCGTGGCGCCGCTGTCGACCATGGCGTCGTAGTTCCTGTGGTCGATGAACAGCAGCCCGCCCGGCTTCAGCACCGTGGCGAAGTTGCGCAGGCACATCCGCTGCGTGCGCTGGTCCTCGAACTCGTCCAGCAAGTGCGCGAACGAGTTGCCCAGGCAGATGACGGCGTCGAAAGAGGCGCCCGGCAGGAAGCCCTGGATGTCCTGCGGCAGGGTCTGCCAGCTCGCTTCTTCGATCACTGGAACGTTTCAAACTGATTTAAGATCATCAATATTGGATAGGATCAGGCGTTACTTTACGGAATTCCATGACATTACAGAAAAATTAATACTTTTTCCTTTTTGTTAGATAATCCGCCAAACAGAAAAAATCTTAACACTCGAGAATAGAATAGAATAGAAATGTTATTTATTCAAATAAACTTTTTACAAGTGCTTTTGTAGTAGTGTAGCAGTGATAGCCTAGTGATTAGGACTGTGGTCTTCTATTCGGGGGGTCGCAGGTTCGATCCCTGGTGATCGACGCACCTCTGACTTTTCGGAGTCAAGTGCGTTTAAGCAATTAAATATCACTTGCTTCAACGGTGAAGGAAAACATCGTGAGGAAACCTGCACACCTGAGAGTTCTTCATAATGTTCTTGAAGGTGTGTGAAGTCCGCCAATTCGCATTGGGCCAGCGTAGTGGACTATAGCCTATAAATTTTCTCTGAGAGGAGACCTCTGCTCAGTGGTGAGCCGTTGATGGGTTGCTAATGATAATTAATGTCTAGTCGAGTCGAGTCTACCACTGGTTCGGAATGCCATTCCTGTCGAGAAGAACCAGCAAGAAACTCGGTGGTTGCTCTTTTCAAAACAAGAATACAATACAATAGATACTATGTTATGTATGCAGTGTTTCCACAATGAGTGGAAGTACCACAAAAGCATACCTAATTATAATTCAACACGTGTTAAGACGGGCAGACAGAAAGTAGCCCCATTCCCGCCGGTGGACCCATTCACGAGCATGACGTATGACCCAGCCATTGCTTCGCTCGATATATATTTGAGGTAGAATGAAGATATTATAGCCAATTATTTCATAAGAGTCGCTTTTTTGTCAATTTCTAAATTTATCTAATAGACATTACATACCCCATTCGTCATAGCGCTGATCCTTTCTCTTCTCCCAGCGCGCTTTGAGCGCGTGTTTCAGCATTTTATCAGACGCGTCCACGGATACCACCTTGAATCCTTCATCCAGCAGCATCATAGAGTCTATTCTGAGAAAAATGATTCGTTCTAATTTTGAATTTGATTTTATAAACAAGCGTAAATTTAAAATTTAAAACACCCCCGACATGTGAATGTATGGCCGGACTATGTATGATTCTGGTTGCAGCATCAGGTCGAAGTCATCAATTAATTGTCATTTAACGATTATGCCTTATAAAATGCCTTACATAATTTTGGAAAAGAGCTGATACTCTTGCACTTCTGGCCCGATATTACTGCTGGACACCGCAAGGAAACTGGCTTTCAAATGAAAAAAATCGCATCGAAATCGGTCCATCCGTTTGAGAGCTACGATGCCACAGACACACACACCCAAACAGACAGACAGACATCGACGTCAAACTTATAACACCCCTCTTTTTGCGTCGGGGATTAATAAAAGTTTAATGGGTTTCATATGAGTGAGTGCGGCCTAGGCTTTGGATGTGACACTATTCAAACCACCCAGCTAGATAGACTCTGGGTTTAGCGTAGAGACCTTACGTGCCCCCTTCACCGCTCTACCACAGAACTTCGAGAAATCGTGAGCGTTGGCACCCTTAAGGCGACGTTTTAGCATAGGCGTGGCGTTGCGCGGCGCGTGCGGCGTCGAGTCGCGCGTGAAACTCAAACATATGGCCAAGTATGAGAGCGTTTACAGAGAGGCGTCGGCGTTGGACGCGGCGGAGCACGCGGCGTCGCACGCGGCGTCGCTCGCTCGCTCTCGCTCGCCCTCATACCTTGGCCATATCGCGCGACGGCTCACGCGAGACGCCGAACCGCGCATCGCGCGGCGAATCGCCTATGCTAAAACGTCGCCTTACGTGGTTGAAATCCAACCTACTCACACGAACGCTTCTGAAACGATCCGCTAAGGTGTGGAACGCATTTCCGGCGTCTGTTTCCGGCCACGTATAATTTGAGTAACTTTAAAGGCAAGAGTGAATAGGCATTTTCTAGGCAAGCACCCTCCAACCTAGACCTCATCAGTGCTTTCCAGCATTGATTGTCGTCAAGCGTAAGCCTGTCTTGAAAGAAAACTATGTTAGATTGTACTAGTCCTACACATCGATGGTCCTACACAGGTACCTGGTACACCTCCCTCATTAGGATAGAATAGAATAGAAATATTTTTTATTCAAATAAACTTTTACAAGTGCTTTTGAATAGTCGATGAATCTACCACTGGTTCGGAATGCCTTTCCTACCGAGAAGAACCAGCAAGAAACTCGGCGGTTGCTCTTTTTAAAACAAAATTACAATACAGTAAATACTATGCTATATATGCAGTGTTTCCACAATGAGCGAAGTTTCAAAAATGCATACCGACTAACTTCTATCTTAAGATGGGCAGACATAAAGTAGCCCCATTCCCGCCAGTGGCACCCGTTCACGAGCATGACGCAAGACCCAGCCATTGCTTCGCTCAACCATATTTGAGGAAACGTAACATTCAAAGACTAGTTTCTATCCTTCAGTAATTTGATCATTCTGGTGTGCTGTGGTCTAAAGTATGGGTTAAGATAAAGGACGCCTGCCATTTCCAATAGTTTCGTAAATCAAAAATAATATTCATCATTAGCAACCCATCAACGGCGCACTACTGAGCGCAGGTCTCCTCTCAGAGAAGGGATGTAGCCCATAGTCCACCACGCTGGCCCAATGCGAATTGGTGGACTTCACAAGCCTTCGAGAACATTATAGAGAACTCTCAGATGTGCAGGTTTCATCATGATGTTTTCCTTCACCGTTGAAGCAAGTGATATTCAATAGCCTAAACGCACATATAACTTCGAAAGTCAGAGGTGCGTATATACCCGGGATCGAACCTGCAACCCCCCGAATAGGAGACCACAGTCCTAACCACTAGGCTATCACTGCTTCAAAAATAATATTAAGTAATGATAAGTAGGTACTTAATAAATTACATAGTAGGTAATGTGATAAACAAGATGTAAGGTCATCAACTTATTTCCCTATCTCCATGTTGCTATTTGTTAATGGTAATGACTACGGAATAATAACGATAACGCATATATCTTCATTAGAGAGTATATCTCGAGCGCGCACCATACAAACGAAATCTGATTCTTATTTGAAAATAAATCACACATGACGTCTTGACACGATCTAAGCACGCGGTGATATAGCCTAGAGGTGAAGAAAATGGCATCCTTCCCGAGGGATACCTACCTAAGGGCTTTGATCCAGCACGCATCTTTCTGGAGTTACGTGCGTTTTACTTTTAAGCTTAGGTACAGAGTTAAACCTCATTTGCTTTAACGCTGAAGGAAAACCTAGTGAGGGACCTGCAAGCCTGAAAGTTTGCCTTATTGGTCTCCAAGGGTGTGAAGTCTGTCAATCTGCACTAGGTCAACTCCTTTGGCCTAACCCTCCTCCTTCGAGAGGAGAGCCGTGCTCAACAGCGGGGCGGTCATGAACAACCCATCAAGAAGGGTTATAGGCCATAGTCCACCACGCTGGCCCAATGCGAATTGGCGGATTACACACACCTTTGAGAACAATATGGAGAACTCTCAGGTGTGCAGGTTTCCTAACGATGTTTTCCTTCACCGTTGTAGCATGTGGTAGGTAATTAATTGCTTAAGCGCACATAACTCCGAAAAGTCAGAGATGCGTGTCCGGGATCGAACTGCGACTCCCCGAGAGATCGCAGTCCTATCTACTAGGCTGTCATTGCTTCATTACAGTGTAGTCTTATGTACTACATGTACCTACTATGTACTGTAAGGAATGAATTCCCTTCACTGAACGATAACAAACTTAATTCCATGTGCTTGCTTTTAATTAGAAGCAGTGATAGATTAGAAGGTATCTGAAGTCCGCCAATTCGCATTGGGCCAGCGTGGTGAATTATGAGCTATAACCCTTCTCTGAGAGACCTCGCTCAGTTGTGATCCGATGATGGGTTGATAATGATGATGAAGATGATGATGAATACTTTTAATACTTAAAAGCTTATTAGTACATCGATAGTTAAGTTCTTCGTTCTTTCGGCTTTGAACGAGCGGAAACAAATCTACATCGTTCATTTAGTAGGTACTTCGCTGCTTGTAGACCTATTTTTAGTCTGTGATTCCTCTCGCTTGGCTCGGAACTACTGTACTAATAGTACTAGAAGTCCGTACAGTCTTTGGAATGTAATAGTACGGAGCGCTCTCTTTAGTGACCGATTATGAATAGAATAGAATAGAAAGAATAGAAATGTTTTTTACTCAAATAAACTTTTACAAGTACTTTTGAATCGTCAATGAGTCTACCACTGGTTCGGAATGCCGTTCCTGCCGAGAAGAACCAGCAAGAAACTCGGCAGTTGCTCTTTTCAAAATACTTTTACAATATACTTAATAGATATTATGCTATATATGCAGAGTTTCCACAATGAGGGGAAGTTGCACAAAAGCATACGTTATTATATCTAATTATAATTCAACACATGTTAAGACGGGCAGACAGAAAGTAGCCCCATTGCCGCTGGTGGAACCCGTTCATGAGCATGACGCATGCCCCAGCCATTGCTTCGCTCAACCACATTTGAGGGAACATAACAACCCGCATGAACAAGCCTATATCACATTGGGGCGGTAATGGATTGAAAAGTTTGAGATGACAGACTTACCCAGTCCCACAGGCCACATCCAGTACTCTGACGCAGCCATGCTTCCTCAGCAGCCCCGAGAGGAACTCCCGGTAGTTCTTGGTGCGCTGGTTGCTGTCACCGATGTACTTCTTCCACACGCGCGCCGCTTTGCCGTCCGCGTACTGGTCCTTAACACCCTCGGATGGGATCCCTTGCGACCGAGAGTGGAATACTTTGTCTGCCGACATCTTTTACTGGAAATTTGAAAAAATCTATGTTGCCACTTTCCACTTGTCACTTGTTGTTTATTTTCTTCTCTCCCTATAGCAACAAGAACACGCTAGTTATACTTATATCAGCGACTGTGGTATGACAGAATTTATTAGGTAGGTACTCGGAGTATCTCGATGTGATCTAATCGGAAAATGAGGCGATCCATAGAAGAACCAGAGCTACTGACAGTCGAACCAAAGTCATCAAGCAGATAAGAGGTGTGAATATTATTAACTACGCTATTAATAGTTTACGAGTAGCTAATTATGTAGATTTTTATGAGTGTTGTATTAAAAAAAAATTGAAAGTAGTAGAGCTATTTTTCGTAGGCAGGTAATCTTTCAAATTTTTTATGTTATGATTAGTTAAGTATCTACTGAACTTTAAGAGGTATTTTACTTCTAGTACATATTATATAAAGGGAAATCCCCGGCAAAATAAACAAACACTATCCATTCAGACAACTCAGTTATAACATCTGTTTAAAGGAGATTGGCGAATTCCATAGAGTTTCTGACCCAGACGAACACTGAACGCCCACGTTCACGAATCAAACTTTTCTTACTTGTTCTAGTAAACCAGACTAACATAAAATTAATCAAAGTCTATCAAATAAAGTTGGGAGATAAAAGATATTCACTTGTATTGCCATGTAACGGTTATTTGTAATGTGTACTTGTGAATAATTATGTTTTTGATCCCCATCTTCTAAAAATATGGGGTTTACACAGAAAAATACTCTGAAAAATATTAACTAAAATTAAATGTTTTCTGAATCTGAACGGTTTTTAAAAATGCTGGGTCAAAATTCGCCAACCTCCTTTATTTTTTAAAGCACTTTTAAAAATTGCTTTTGATTTATTCTTCTTTAAATCCATAATGATTTTTGTCCTATTTAAAAATCGAAAATATATAAAATATTGTCTCGAGATCTTAAAAAATCTATCCTGAACCTAATAAAATTAGCCTAGCCAAAAGGTTAAATAAGTTCGGTAAGAAGTCAACACTTACTTACCTACAATCGCTCAACCGCACGTTTGACGCGAGATGCCGCCGGGTCCTCAACACAAACAGACGAGAATCGAGAAACGAGTGTCGCCCACTCGCTGTCGATTACGAGTGAAACATTCATCAGAGACTAGTGACTACAACAGTTTTATGACGACTTTGTCTGAATAATTTTCGGTTTTCGACCGAGCGAAGCGAAGGTCTCTGAGTTTACTAGAGCGATTTGCACTTGTCCGTCCGTCCGTCTGTCACAGCCTTATAACTTCTGAATTACTGAACGTAATTACTTCAATTTTAGATATGATATGTAAACCGATGGCCTCCAGCCGAAAATGGCTTAAAAAGTTATAAAAATCTTTATTTCAGGGGGGATCCCATACGCAATGGGGGGCTTTCAAAGTGGAGATTGTATTCGAGGCTAGATTTCTAAAACCACTTTGTTTTAAAACTTGAAACTTACACATAATTTGAGTTATATTCTGTACTTGAACAACAAATACTAAGATTAGATAAATATTATAAAGAAACGAAATTATTTGAGTTTTAATGGGCATCAATGTTTTTAACAAAACTTCACTATACTGTTACTAGATGGCGCTGTCTTTAATATTGTAAATATGCATCCCATCCACGAAAGCAGATGACGATTGACGTCATCAGATTCGGCGCGTTTTAATTACAATATAATATAGTTAAAACTACCTTATGGGAATTATGGGATACCGCGAGGTCTCAGTTCGGGGCGAACCACTAGTAAATAGAAATTTGAAATCAGAAATTGGCATCGAGTAAAATAATGAAATGATTTGCTATACCTAAGTAGGTATATAAGTTTAGATATATTTATTCTTTGACAACTTACCCTAGATTGTGCTCTCACCTCACCTGGTGGTAAGTAACGATGCAGACCATAGAACGTTCGATGCTTGGTATACATACCTAATATTCTGTAGTTAGGAACATACTCATTTTGTCTTGGCTCAATTAATATGGTTGAGCGAAGCGATGGCTGGGACATGCGTCATGCTCGTGAACGGGTTCCACCGTCGGGAATGGGGCTACTTTCTGTCTGCCCGTCTTAATATGTGTTGAATTATAATTAGGTATGCTTTTGTTGAACTTCCCCTCATTGTGTCAACACTGCATACATAGCATAGTATCTATTGTAAACTTGTTTTGAAAATGGCAACTGCCGAGTTTCTTGCTGATTCTTCTCGGCAGAATGGGCATTCCGAAACAGTGGTAGACTCATCGACGATTCAAAAGCACTTGTAAAAAAGTTTATTTGAATAAAAACATTTATTTTTCTTTTCTATTTATCGTCGGGCAGAGGTCTTGTACCACCTTCACACGTGTCGTGGTCTTGCGTTACATCATACCTTCGGGACCCGTCTTCGAAATTTGTTCCGCACATTGCCACTTCAGCTATGCGGGGAACGGTCCGGGGAGGGGTTGTTTCCTCTACGCAGGCACCTGACCTAAGTCCCCACTAATTAATAACTCTATAATAACTTAATAAATAACTTAAGTTTAGCTCTCTCTATCGCCTATGCTATCGCCGACTGAATGACAGCAGTCTTAGCTTTCTTAAATTAAATGAACTCATTTCAATGACGCAATAGAACTGCTGGTTGCGTAATTGCTATTGTTATGCACAAAAATTGTATTACAGACTTACCTACTGCCTATACTTATATATTAATTATAGTATTGATTATTGTGTATGTGAGAGTCAATTCATCATTCCGGATGCTCGAATGTGTTGATATCTTGTTTTTACTCGAGTGATGTAACATCGCCGTTACTTTACGCGGCCACTTTGCTTACTCAAGTTCAAGAAAACCATTAAGATTCAAGAATCATAATAATATTATCAACTTGGGATAAGATATAATCCTTACTAATATTATAAATGCGAAAGTGTGTTTGTTTGTTGGTTTGTCCTTCAATCACGCCGCAACAGGGCTACGGTTCGACGTGATTTTTTGCATGAGTATAGTTGAGGACCTGGTGAGTGACATAGGCTACTTTTTCTCCCGGAAAATCAGAGTTCCCGAGGGATTTTAAAAACTAAATCCACGCGGACGAAGTCGCGGGCCTCATCTAGTAATTGATAACAGATGCTTTTTACCCAAAAACTAGTAGGTACTTAGTTCGCTTCGAACTAAAACCTCGGGCACAAAGTAAGGGCAGTAAAAATATCAAGCAACTTAATATGAATAAAAAGTGTAAATTAAAAAAAATTATTTTTAAAAAACAAGGTTTTAGTTTCTGGCTACATCATTAGACCCTGGATATCATCTAGGATCAGAGAATACTTGTCAAATGTAATCAAACGAGCCCAGATTCGAAGGGTTATGTCGTTTTATTACAGAGTTCCGATAGCCATCTTCCAGCTCCATCATCAAATCAACTCCAAGTAACAATAATATTGAACTGTCATCCCATTTACATAAAGTTTATTTGAATAAAAAACATTTCTATTCTATTCTATAAGCATGCAAAAATTCAGCTCATTCAGAAAACGGGAAGTGGTTCTAATTCACCTTGCAAGATTTGACCTAAACATACATACATTTATTGCAAGTTAAATAAAAGCTTGCTATATTATGTTGCTATTAGGCATCATTAGGCCTCTAGGTAATTCTATAATTTGATTCTTGACTTTCCCATACTAAATCACTCTTATGGCATAAGTAATCAACAGTCCGGTTAAAAACAGTTTCTGATCGCGTTATCAGAAGACGGTATCAAACAATAATAGTTGACCCGAGTCTCGAACGTGACCCGCGATCGGATCATAATTTTATCTTAGGAGATAAAGTTATCTCGACATTACTTAAATGAGCCATTTTATACTGATACCTTTTGACGTGATTACGTCTTATAAATCGATGAACACCGGCTGCACGCACGAAAAAGTGTCACGTTCCGCCTTAGCCTGCGCGTGCAAGCGAGAGCGCGGAACAAGCGATAGAGAGGCACGATCGGCCCAAACGTTGGCTTAGAGCGCCCGCCAGTCATAGTCAATGTTTCTTTATGACGTTATCACGTAAAACTATCGTCCGTAAACCGACTTTACAGACAACCAATTTTTTTGGACTAAAATATGATCTTGATTTAGTTTATTAAAAATCCTGTGGGAATTTCAAAATCCTTCGAATTTGTTTATTTTGTATTTAACAACTTAATAACTAAATTACTAACTTATTTGTGTACATTAACTACTTAATGATCATTCAAGATAATGTATACATGTTGTGTACTTAAGCCTATAATTAGTTGAGAATTCAATCATAACTCTCATAATTTGGATAAATATCTACAAATGCATTATTGTATTGAACTGTTGACTTTGCTAAATAAATACACACATCAAAAGTGTCTAGGGATCAAGCATTTTTATGCGGATTTCTTGAGATTGAGATGTGGCTTTGTAATAAATTTATGATTTTATAAATTTATATGGATCCTTTTTGGTGCATTTCATAATTTGAATCAGGAACTGTCAATCAAATTCGAGTAAAAGATGAAAATCAGCTGTCAATATTTTCCCTATAAAAACATACAACGCATTGAAGACATTATTAGTGCTACTGTTTCCCTACTACTGATTAAAACCAACGTTATTATGGAGCGGCGACGTCATTTAAGCAGGGAAGAAATGCTCAGAGCCGTGGGAATGATAGAAGCTGGTTCCCGGCAACGTACTGTGGCTTTAGCTCTGAATACAAGTAGAATAGAATAGAATAGAATAGAAATGTTTTTTATTCAAATAAACTTTTACAAGTACTTTTGAATCGTCAATGAGTCTACCACTGGTTCGGAATGCCGTTCCTGCCGAGAAGAACCAGCAAGAAACTCGGCAGTTGCTCTTTTCAAAATACTTTTACAATATACTTAACAGATATTCTATGTATGCAGAGTTTCCACAATGAGGGAAAGGTCCACAAAAGCATACGTAATTATTTCTAATTATAATTCAACACATGTCAAGACGGGCAGACAGAAAGTAGCCCCATTGCCGCTGGTGGCACCCGTTCACGAGCATGACGCATGACCCAGCCATTGCTTCGCTCAACCATATTTTAGGGAACGCAACAACCCGCATCACACGACACCACCGCAGAAATGTTAAAGAGAGTGTGACATACTTAGGCTACCCATCCTAAGGCATCGAATTGAAACTAATATTCAAATCAAATACTCATTTTAAAATATGACTTGTACACAAATAAAGTGGAAACTCTGAATAGAATAGAATTATTTTGATATACAATTATACAGGTTAATCATTACCTACTGTCTCATGAATCGCTGGAACGAATTACATCCACGCTTTTTTGTCATTTATATAGTCTTCAATCGTATAATATGCTTTTTTTATGAGCGTAGTTTTAATCGATTTCTTAAACTTGTGTAAAGGCAAGTCCAAGATCGACTGTGGAATTTTATTATAGAACGTCACTTCCATTCCCACAAATGTCTTTCGGACCCTCTTGAGGCGCAGTCGAGGGATCACGAGCCCATTTGGATCTCTAACCTGCCTATCTCGTAATTCACCCTTTTTTTTGTAATTCACAATGTTTTGTCTGACAAATATTATATTGTTATAAATATATTGTGAAGCTACTGTAAAAATGCCTATTTCTTTAAATTTTTCTCGAAGCGAATCCCGCGGCTTTAAATTATAGATTGCGCGAATCGCCCTCTTCTGCAATACAAAATTTTTTCCAATATCGGCCGCTTTACCCCATACTAAGATTCCGTATGACATAATACTATGGAAATATGCAAAATAAACAATTTTTGCAGTTTCTATGTCAGTTATCTGTCGAATCTTCCTAACAGCGTAAGCAGCAGAGCTGAGCTTGCCTGCAAGTACTGCTATATGGGTGCCCCATTGCAGCTTTGAGTCCAGGGTTAATCCCAAGAACACTGTGGAGTCCTTTGTTTTCAAGGATTCATTACTTATCTTTAAATTTTTACTGACAGTTCTGGTGTTAGGCAATAAAAACTCAACACACTTTGTTTTTTTAGCATTTAAAAGTAGATTATTTGCCGTAAACCATTCAGAAACTTGAGATAATGCATTATTTACATCGTCAAAATTGTCTTTTTTCCTATCGACTTTGAAAATCAAAGACGTATCATCAGCAAATAGTACAATATCGCAAGTATTTTGGACAAAATATGGTAAATCGTTTATGTAAATCAAAAACATGAATGGACCTAGAATAGAACCCTGGGGTACACCCATTACTGAGGCTGATCCGGATGATTTTACATCATTGACACACACTCTTTGAACACGATCCCTTAGATAAGACGCAATGAGGCTAAGTGCAATATCTTTAATACCATAGTGGCTCAGTTTAAGTAAGAGGGTCTTGTGATCAACGCAGTCGAAGGCTTTTGATAAATCACAAAAAATACCAATGGCATTCTGTGAGTTATTTCATGCATCGAAAATGTGTTGTAACAGCGTTGCGGCTGCATCGGTTGTTGATCGACCCTTAGTAAAACCGTACTGCTCAGGGTGAAGAAGTTTATTTAAGTTAAAGTGTAGAAGCAGTTGGTTGAACATTATTTTTTCGAAAATCTTGCTGAGAGTTGGCAAAATTGAAATTGGTCTGTAGTTATTCGGGTCAAATTTGCTTCCTGATTTATAAAGAGGTATTAATTTGCTACATTTCATTAGGTCTGGAAAAGATCCAGTATCTACAGATTTATTAAAAATTAAAGCAAGATAAGGCGCAATAATATCAATGATATTGTGAATTAATTTAACTGATATTCCCCATAGATCTCCTGTTTTTTTATTTTGCAATGATTTAAATGTTTTGATAATATCATATGGGGTAACGTGTTCAAACCTAAATAGTTTATTGCACTCAGAGACATTGCTTCTTAGAAGATTCTTAGAAGTCAGAGTGTTATCAGTCGACTTTGGACACGTTACCGAAGCACTGGTACCGTGGCTGAGCGCCATGGAGGACGGTATCGCTGCACCACACGGAGACAAGACCGATACATTCAAATCTTAACTCGAAGAGCTCCAACAATAACCGCCATGATGTTAGCCGTGAGGCTTCATCACTCTTCAGGGAACTTAATTAGCGACCAAACAGTCAGAAACCGCTTGCATGAAGTGAACCTTCATTCCCGAAGACCGCTACGGGTACCACCTATAGCAATGCACAATCGTAGGATTCGATATCAATGGGCTCTTGAACACAGAAATTGGGCAGAAGAACAATGGCGTTTCGTGTGCTTTTCTGATGAGTCTCGTTTTGGTATGAGACCGGATACAAGACGTATACGACACTGGAGAACCCCTGGACGCCAACAGCGATTAAAATCCTGCCAGGAAGTCCATCCTTATAGTGGTGGAACCATCATGGTATGGGCGGGTATTTGGATCGGCGGAAGAACTGAGTTGATTTGGATCAGAGGCAACCTCAACGCTCAAATTTATGCTGAGACGATTGTATCAGACGTCATCGTTCCTCTACAAGTGCAAATCGGTCCCTTATTTCAGTTAATGCATGATAATGCACGACCGCACACCGCAAGAGTTGTAAGACAGACTCTCGCCGCAGCTAACATCAATGTCCTGCCCTGGCCTGCTCAGTCGCCAGACTTGAACCCGATTGAGCATGCATGGGATATGCTACAGAGAAGAGCTCTGCCGAATATGGAGGGTATCCAGTGGCAAGAAGACCTTTTTTTGTTGTTGCAACGAACATGGGCGGCCATTCCACAGCGTGATTTGGATGAACTCATTTTGAGTATGCCAAACCGATGTTCTTGTGTTGTTAGTGTTCGCGGTAGAAACACGGATTATTAATTGTTTAAGTTACCCAATAAAATTTTAAAGAAAACTGTTATTTCAGTCTTTTTTTCGAACTTTAATGTTAGTGGTTCAAATGTCAAAAATCCCTTTATTAGGAAAATGGCAAATTTCTTTATTAATGCAAAGGTGACTTGGTTTATCGTTACTGTTACAAACGAAAACACTTTATTTGATGAATCCTTAAAGAAAATTTTAATTAATATCAATCAGGAGAAAAGTTATTGCAAAAATATATGTTGATCCCTAGAAACTTTTGATGTGTGTAAATAAAGAAAAAGATATACATATACCTAATAGAATAGCTGAATCGCATGTTACTAATATTATAAATGCGAAAGTTTATGAGGATTGGATGGATGGATATTTGTTACTCCTTCACCCCTCAACGAATGAACCGATTTGGCTGGGAATGGATATATCCAGGATTAACACATAGAGTACATTTTATCCCGGAAAATCAAAGAGTTCCCGCGGTAGTTAAAAAAAACCTTAATCCACGCGAAGTCACTGGGCAATCAAGGATAAGGCTATTTTCATTCTGAAATCTGTAATTTTTTCGAAATGAAAAATGTAAAAATAAAATTACAGTTATTAAAGCTAATTTTTAAAACTTTGGACTATCCCCATTTTATAAGTGAGGTACCAGTAGGGTTTTTAATTTTAAATAAAAAAAAAGATAGTAAATAATAAGGTATATATTTATACCACGCAAGTCAAAGTAAAGTAACATAATGTAATTCATAACACTGTAAAATAATTATTACTTTAGATATACATACCTACTTAAGTATTAGGTACTTCTTCTAATTAAAGTAGCTATCAATAAACTGTCACCTAATATAATTTTGCGACTCCACATGCAATCTTATCTGTCTTTTTATTAAAAAAATAATATTATAGTACCTACCCTACTCAAATGCTAATAGGCGTTGTTTTGTACCTACAGCGGAGTTCACTCACAACTTAGTTTTTAAAAATTCCGAGTGAAGTTAGCGGGAGGTGTCAAACAGTGCTTCTTAGCATTTAAATAGTTTAATAAAACACCTATGTTTTATTAACCCTCTCTCTATGGGCTGCGCTAATATACAACGCCTATACTACAGCCGTTCAGAGAATGCGTTCCTGACACGTCGCGATTGAACTGACGACGTAACTTTGTAATGGCGTTGCAGTTACGATAAAAATATTATTGCTGGTTGTTTACCGTTTTAACAATTGATGAGCATTAAAACAACATTATTATATCAATAATCAATTAATGTTAATTTTGTGACAGTTGTCGTGACTGACAGGTGTCAGGAACGCATTCTCTGAACGGCCGAACTTTACCACGCATTAATACATAAAGTATTAATTTTAACAATGCAAAAAACTTTACTGATTACGTGTATTTGTATAGTGATGTACTAAACGCGTATCACGATAAATGTTATGAGTTATGACTTATGCTGGACAGACAGACAGTAACAGCTCCGACTTGACGTCTCTCAACGCCGCAGTTTCGTCGTGACAACAGATCCATACGACTGGGATGGGACTACGGCATTTGATTAGTGTAAGATTTAATTCGATTGATCGTATTCGTATTTGATGACATTAGCGTCAACGTAAAATGAACCTCAATTCTAGTCACAAATTCAGTACAACCGATTTTAATATGGAGCGTATTTGTATACGTAAACGTTTAAGAATGCATACACGAAATTGAGCTCTAACTCAATGCTTTTATTGTTCTTTTTTATTTGACGTTAATGTCATACGATCAATCGAATTATATCTAATACTAACCCTAAAGGTTAAAGCGGTCAATATATCCGCCATTTCCAACTAAAACATTTATCGTGGTATGCACCTGTTTAGTACAAAAAATTGCAAAGTTTTCTGATTCAGAAATAACACGCTTATCAGATGTTCTTGCATCAGAGCATAGCACATTCTTAATATAATTAATATACATTATATTATTATAACACATCGCGTAAGACATTTCGCAATGCAAATTCAACCATTCTGTCAACTCATTACCCTTAGATACCCAACATCTATTCTTCATTAGTTTTCGATTAGTGTGATATATAAGAAATATATCAAGCTTTCTTATTTATATTGTTATAGGTCAAGACAGGTGATCACAGTTTTGAACCCAGAACCTCATGATGAAGATGATACTGAAGTTATTCTGTCCTCAGGGGACACCACATTGCTATCCACGTATAAAAAAGAACTGGAAGCTCTCCAATGCGTGGACGCCACATAGATAGAGCCAGCGTACAGTCTACAGTTCGAGGCCTGGCGCTCGTCTGGAGATTTAAAAAAAGGTGATTCCAGCACTACCGTAATGAACCGAAAGGTGACGGTTCCTTTCCACCAACAAAAGCATTCCCAAAGAGGGTTGACGTCAGGCAGGCGGCCGGTCGTAAAATTTCATGCCGAATCACTTACAACATGGCTTACAAGACATGTAGTGCCGACCCCACATAGCGTGGGACAAGGACAAGATGATGCTGATGATCAAGCTTACTTATTTGGAACATTTAATTAAGTTATTGCTTGTCCTGCCTTTTCTAATTTCTGTACATCATGCAATTTCCTTGTATGAATCATCCATATTTTTAAATCCCAGCGCCAACATCAGAAGCGTCGATACCAAGCATCGCTAAATCGTCTAACTCTTCCTTTTTCTTCACTGCGGCTGCTGCCACTGCGGTTTTTGTTGCATTCGTTGTTGCAGTTTCGCTAGCTGCTTTGGCCGTTGTTGTTGCGCTCGGCTGTGTTTGGCTAGTTGCACTAGTTGCGGGTGTGTTTTTCTGAGTTGCGTTGTTATTTGGTTTCGCGTTATTAAATTTGTTGTTGTTTTGGTTATTTTTGTTGGTGTTTCTGAGGCTGTTGTAATTCTTGATTTGGTTATTTCTATTGATTTGGTTATTTTGTCTCTTGTCCGGCCCGTTCTGTTTGTTCTTCTGTCTAGCTTTGGGTACTAGGGGTACATGAGTGTCGTAGAGTTGAGGTCTGGGCCCGAATAGTCGCGCGTTCATATCGAAGCCCATCATCATATGCGGGGGAGGTTGTCCCAGGATGCTCAGCTGGGGGAAGGGGTTCATCAACCCCGGTATTCCGGGGAAACTCGGTCCTAAGCCCGGTATGCCGGAGAATAGGTCCTGCTTAGCCATTTCCGCGTGTTGTTCAGCGGACGGGAAGATTATGTCTAGGGCTTCTTGAAAATCTTTGGGCAGGGTCGGTGCGGGCGTCTGAGGCGTGCTGGCACTGGAATAGAAAACAACTTGTAATCGGATAATCGTGGCGTTAACTATGCCAATAAAACGTTACCTATGTCACACTAGCATGTAATCCATAAGGCTCAGTTACACAAGGAGTTTCTCGAATGCGAGGGAAATTTCTGAAACTGTATTCGAGAATCGCTTAAACGATACAAGTTTTTGTCATAATGTATAATAATGTAATGTATAATAGCAGGCCACAAATGTATGGAAAGTTATCTTATAGGCGCACCAGCTGCCGCCTGCTGCCTCTCCAGCTGAGCCTTCGCTACCTTCTCTAGACCAAGTGGCATTTGATGTAATATAGTTCTTGCAATTCACGAGGGCGACTGACTTATGGTTGTGTGTGTGTCGTATCTGTATAAGTGTGAGCGAGCGCAATGCTCGCGCCTGCCCGCTCCCACCTAGGCTTTGACAGGCACGCACACTTATGCAATGTGCATGTACCCGAAGTAACCACGAGTAAAGCTCACTCGCCTTCGTGAATTGAAAAAACTGTACACTCACGGCGGCGGCGGCGGCGCGGGCGTGGCGGGCGCGGCGGGCGCGGCGGGCGCGGGCGCTTGAGGCAGGAAGGCGTGCGTCGGCATCGGGAACACCAGCTGCGGTGGCGGGATCTCTGCCTGCTGCCTCTCCAGCTGAGCCTTCTTGATCTTCTCCTTGAACTCCGCCACCTGACGACCGAATGCCACTTGTGAAACGAACAAAAATAGTGCAACAAATAACCATGCAACAAACACATCTAACTGCAACTTGGAAAATAATCATGCAACTAAATAGCGCAACTAATAACCAAGCAAATAACAAACATCTAACTGCAACTTGGAAAATAATCATGCAACTAAATAATAGCGCAACAAATGACCAAGCAACGAAGCAAACATCCAACTGCAACTTGGCAATTAATCATGCAACTAAATAATAGCGCCACAAATAACCATGCAACAAACACATTCAACTGCAACTTGGAAAATATTGATGCAACAAAAAATAGCGCAACTAATTACCAAGCAAAAAACAAACATCCAACTGCAACTTTGCAAATAATGATGCAACAAAAGAATAGCGCAACAAATAACCAAGCAACGAAGCAAACATCCAACTGCAACTTGGCAAATATTAATGCAACAAAAAATAGCGCAACTAATGATGCAACAAAAAAATTAGCGCAACAAATAACCAAGCAACAAAGCAATCATCCAACTGCAACTTGGCAAATATTGAAGCTACAAAAAATAGCGCAACTAATAACCAAGTAAAAAAAACATCCTACTGCAACTTTGCAAATAATGATGCGACTAAAAGTTGTTTTTGTTATGTAAAAGTTGAATGCTACAAATATAATGTATGTTAATTTAAAATTTAAAACGCCTCGATATGTCAAGTTAATGGTTCAAAACAAAGGTCAGACAGACATCAGACAGACTTCAAATAAACGTCAGACAGACAGACACACAGATTCATCGATACACGAACTTATAATACCCTTCTGTTTGCGTCGATAATAACGCAACTATTAAATTTCTTTAGGTTCTTGATAGGTTCTTGATGCGAACACCGTGGTTTTCTTAAATAATAGCTGTCCAAGTTAGAGTTGATAATAATTATTTAATTACTGATCGACAAACAATGAATTGACACTTTTTAACACAGATTACTTGTTGAACGTCATTATGTCGTTTTCACACTAGAATAGAATAGAATAGAAATGTTTTTATTCAAATAAACTTTTACAAGTACTTTTGAATCGTCAATGAGTCTACCACTGGTTCGGAATGCCGTTCCTGCCGAGAAGAACCAGCAAGAAACTCGGCAGTTGCTCTTTTCAAAATACTTTTACAATATACTTAATAGATATTATTCTATGTATGCAGAGTTTCCACAATGAGGGGAAGTTCCACAAAAGCATACGTAATTATTTCTAATTATAATTCAACACATGTCAAGACGGGCAGACAGAAAGTAGCCCCATTGCCGCTGGTGGCACCCGTTCACGAGCATGACGCATGACCCAAACACTACGAGTTTTTAGTAATGTCCATTTTACACGGAACAAATTAATTAATCAATTTTTTCATGAGATCATTTTCTTCTTAATTTAATTTTTTTCTGATAAACTACACACTATTGGTATATATCAGCTTACACCAGTAACAGAATCGTTATCAACTACACTAACCTTCTTCTGTATCTCGGCGTCAATCTCTTGCCTCTTCTTCGTATCTTCGTCCTCTTTTTTTTTCTCTTCTTCTTTTTTCGTTTCCTCTATTTTGTTCTTGTTCAAACTCTTGAAAACAGGCATCTTTCCTACACACAAGGTTTTGTCAGTTCAAAAGTACTCGTTGAAAGCAAAATTAACTATATTCAATGATTAGCTGATGCCCGCGATTTCGTCCGCGTAAATTAATCCCGCGGGAACTCTTAAATTTTTCGGGATGCCTATCTCACCCTCCATCAGGTTCTCAACTATACCTATCCAAAAAATCACGTAAATCCGTAACTTTGTTGCAGCGTGATTGACGGACAAACCAACAAACAAACACACTTTCGCATTTATAATGTGTATTAGTAAGGAAGAATTAATACTGCGATACCAAAGACGATCTAATTAAAGTTTAGAATACAAAAGCTACTACTGTGACTGAAATATGATAGTTAGATACATTCTCTTGGGGACTTTTATATAGGGAATAATGATTACTTTAATTATATACTGCATAATTTTTATGTATCTTCAATAGTTTTCTCAGCATACGCCAAATAATGCATTTTATAGGCAAAATTTTGCTACTTTGGGTTACATTATTGCAATTTTCTTAAGGATCTCTAGGTTTTGAAAATAAATTATAGCCTATGGTACTTCCTGATAACTTAGTTAAGTAATTTTTTCACCTATAGAAAGCTTTCTATAGGTGAAAAAATTGTTCAAATCGTTCCAGTAGTTACAGAGCCTATTCGGTACAAACAAACAAAAAACCAAAAAATCTTTCCCCTTTATAATCTTAATATATATAAATTACGTGTCACGTTGTTTGTCCGTGATGGACTCCTAAACTACTGAACCGATTTTTATCAAACTTAGTAACTATCTGTAATTATTAGCATTTATGCTGAGTGGAGACCATTTTGGGACCACAAATGTTTTTTGTTCTGACTTCTGTCGTGCATCAGTATGTGTCACTATAACATAATATGTGAGTTCCAAATAAATGATTTTTCTTTCTTTCTTTCTTTCTTTCTAATTTGGTCCAACTTAAAAGATAGGATAGTTTTTTTGATTGGGATAGTTTATTTGTTTTATTTATATAGATAAGTTAGCGGTACGAAGTTCGCTGGGTCAGCTAGTATTAAGTATAGATACCAAGTGCTTAACCATTCTGAGGTTAGAAGGTGATTTAACACAAAAAATACCGCATCATAAGCGGTACAGTAGTTTTCGAGGTCAATTAAATTAGAAGTCGGTTACACGATTGTCTAAAATGGCCAGCTATAATGTGACGATCACGATCGCCACTGGCCGACACTCTCTTGCTATTGGCTGAAATTCATTGTTGCAGTAACAATACCGCAAATTCAGCCAATCGCCGCGATTGATGCTGTATCAATGATTGGTGCAGCTTTTCCGCAATCGACATGCTAAGCACGCCGAGTGTGCGTAGTTTCGATACAGTTAGCTATTAAGGGGCGATTTCACCAAAGAATAGAATAGAATAGAAATGTTTTTTTTTTCAAATAAACTTTTACAAGTACTTTTGAATCGTAAATTAGTCTACCACTGGTTCGGAATGCCGTTCCTGCCGAGAAGAACCAGCAAGAAACTCGGCAGTTGCTCTTTTCAAAATACTTTTACAATATACTTAATAGATATTATGCTATGTATGCAGAGTTTCCACACTGAGGGGAAGTTCCACAAAAGCATACATAATTATATCTAATTATAATTCAACACATGTTAAGACGGGCAGACAGAAAGTAGCCCCATTGCCGCTGGTGGCACCCGTTCACGAGCATGACGCATGACCCAGCCATTGCTTCGCTCAACCATATTTACCACATTTATTTACCAAACGTAAAATTAATAAGTCTTATATCCAAGCATAATTTTGATATTTTGACAGATTTTCAACACAAAAACTGTCAGAAAGCCTAATTTATTCCTCAGATAAACGTCACTCGACACTGGTGAAATTCGCACTAATTGGGGTATACGATGTCAGATAAAAATATGTATTATTTAAATATAAATTGTACTAGTAAATAAGTCAACACATTGTATACAACGTGAGTTTCCTATAGTCTATTTTTCTTAACAAACGAGTACTGAGTATGTCTCTCGCACATTTCCATTATTGACAGAGTGAGATGGGTCATTTTAGGGGTGGGGCCTGGGACTCTATGTTGATTACGTGGACCGATAGCAACGC
This sequence comes from Oeneis ivallda, assembly GCA_029955525.1. NCBI lineage: Eukaryota > Metazoa > Arthropoda > Insecta > Lepidoptera > Nymphalidae > Oeneis > Oeneis ivallda. Next base: position 4,888,400 of record JARPMR010000004.1, read on the forward strand.
AGTCAAAATTTTCTGTACTCGTTTGTTAAAAAAAACAGACTATAATAAATACGATACAATAGAAGCAGTGATAGCCTAGTGGTTAGTACTGCAGTCTCGTATTCGGAGGGTCGCAGGTTCGATCCCGGGCACACACCTCTGGCTTTTTTAAGTTATGTGCGTTTAAGAAATTAAATATCTCTCTTCAACGGTGAAGGAAAACATCGTGAGAAAAACCTGCACGTCCTCCATAATGTTCTCAAAGGTGTGTGAAGTCCACCAATTTGCATTGGGCCAGCGTGATGGACTATGGCCTAAAACCCTTCTCTGAAAGGAGACCTGCGCTCAGTAGTGCACCGTTGATGGGTTGCTCATGATGATGATGATGAATAAAAAAAATACGTGTGGCACTCGGGGACTGCCGCGGTAAAGCTATTGCATAGCATTTTCTAGTCGCACGCACACAAACACCGTGCCGAAGTCTGCCGAACTGACACGACGGTGTTAGGTTTATTTTCGTTACGGAATTTCTTGATTCGGTCGCCGCGCTCAAAGCCCGCGATAAAAGCTATGCAATAGCTTAAAAACCTTGCAGTTAACCCGTAGTCTGTATAAGCTCTCAGACGGGAACACACGGGCGGTTAAACGCCACATGTCTTTAAGCGCCCGTGCGTTCCTCTCTCTCACCAATAAACGGCATCTTGCGTGCGTCGGGCTTCTTCACGTCAGTGCGCGTGTCCCGCTCGTCCCTGCGCTCGTCTCGCCTGTCGTCCCTTCTATCGTCTCTCCGGTCGTCCCTTCTATCGTCCCTTCTTCTAGACTCTTCTCTCTAAAAAAAAATTTGTTGTCTGCAAAGTCAGTTTACGGACGACAGTTTTACGTGATAACGTCATAAAGAAACAGAACTAGCTCGCGACACATCCGCTAACCACAGCGCGCACGCATGACTGGCGGGCGGCGACAGGCGCTCTCTAGTCACAAGCCAACGCTTGGGCCGATCGTGCCTCTCTATCGCTTGTTCCGCGCTTTCGCTTGCACGCTCAGGCTCAGGCGGAACGTGACACCTTTTCGTGCGTGCAGCCGATGTTCATCGATTTTTATGACGTTATCACGTCAAAAAAATTAAACTGGTTGATAAGCATAATGATGATGTTCCAGTATCCACTATTTCGAAAAAATATCTAGTTTTAATTTTAATTTTAAAGTAATTGCACAATGTTTTCATTCAACAACAGGTGATGCCAGTAGCTCGAACAGGCATCACTAAACATAACCATACAGTATATTATTTATTTAATTGCATATACTCATAATATAAATTAAATATATAAATTGTTACAAATAAAAGAAATACATCCAGGGTGCAAGGGACACCCTAACGAAAACTGAAACCAGAGATGCAGTACATGATTCTGACGATTAGCGCCGGAATTTTTCATCGTTCTTTTCGTGATTTTGACAATTTTTTTTTCATTTTTTTTTATTAATTCAAACATGGCACTTTGTATGTAACTTTTCATAACTTGATCTTAATTGAAAAACCAGAAATAACAATGTTTAGTTTGTGGTCTCCTGTTGGTGTCTTACCTTGTCGCGGTCATCTCTCGCTCGACTGTCGCGGGGTCGACTGTTCCGCTCCCTGGTGCGATTGTCGCGGTTGTCGCGGCCGTCGCGCGGGCGACTACGAGCGCGACTGTCGCGGTCTCGCGGGCGACTGTCGCGGTCTCGCGGGCGACTGTCGCGATCGTCTCGCGGGCGACTGTCGCGATCGTCTCGCGGGCGACTGTCGCGATCGTCTCGCGGGCGACTGTCGCGATCTCTGTAGGGAAAACATTACATAAATAAAATTTAACTTTAATTGAAGTTAATGATTATGAAGAAAAATGTTCCACGGAGACTGGATGAACTTAAACTCATATTACTTAGATACATACATATTGTAGGTTGTAATGTAATGTTAAATAGCTATTTGTATATAACAAGACAGGAACTGCTTATAGCGCTCAATTTAAACCTTAGTGGTTTCGCGAGTGAATAAGAAACATTTTTTATATTGTAAGTTGATAATAATAAAAAAATCGGCCAAGTGCGAGTCGGGCCTCGCTCTTTTAGGGTTCCGTACATATGACCAAATCATTTATTTAAAACTATATACATAATATTTAGATATCATAGTTCTTAGAAAGTACTAAATTAGCATATGGGGAAAAAATGCTCGATTGTTTTGGTCATCATAGCTTACAAACCGCATTATAAATCGGTGTTTTCAGTATTTTGTTGTTTAAATACACTATATAGTACATAATATACCAAAATTTTAAATTCCTAACTAGTTTAGTTTTTGAGATAGACCCCCTAACAAAATTGATCTAAAATCGACAACTTGATGGCCCCCCATTTCTTCATTTTTGTAGCTAAAAAATAAAAAAAATATATATTTGAACTCCACTTAATGAGGTCTAGACAATGACATGATAGGGTAAAAAAATAAAATTTTATTTCGACTCCTTCTCCCCCTTTATTTATTATTTTAATTTTATTTTTATTATTTGTTGTTATAGCGGCAATAGAAATACACAATATGTGAAAATTTCAACTGTCTACCTATTACGGTTTACGAGATACAGCCCGCTGACAGACGGAGCGGTTTTTATCCGCACCCGCAGCGGTAGCGGGCCTGCGGCCTCCGTAGAATGCAGATTTGTATGAAAAATCGGCCAAGTGCGAGTCGGGCCTCGCTCTTTTAGGGTTCCGTTAAAAAAATTAAATTAAAATATTTTCATGTACCCATGGAAATATTTTAATTTAATTTTTTTAATTAAATTTTATTTTTATTATTTGTTGTTATAGCGGCAATAGAAATACATAATATGTGAAAATTTCATCTGTCTATCTATTACGGTTTACGAGATACAGCCCGCTGACAGACGGACGGACGGACGGACGGACGGACAGCGTAGGCTTAGTAATAGGGTCCTGTTGGTACCCTTTGGGTACGGAACCCTAAAAATGAAGTAGCGATTTTCACGGCGCGGTTTGCACCCGCATCAAGAACCGCGCGGTCGCCTGCGGTTGCGATCGGTCGCGCAGACACAGGGCGACGCGACCGTAGGCAGAAGGTGTTCTCTCCTTCTGACGCCATTTTTGCGGTCCTTTCCCGCAACCGCGGCGGCTGCGGGACCGCACAAACCTGCGGTGTCGGGAGTATTGAAATCAAACAGCTGTACCGCAACCGCTGCGGGCGCGGGGAGAATACGGGCTGTAAACGGGCATCAGCTAGTGAAGGAATATACGTGGAAGTGCCATGGGTGCGGATAAGATTTTTTTTTTAAGGAATATCAACTAAGTTGAACTTGACTAATATTCTCCTCTCCCCTCCAAATAAGCGGAAAGCTTGTGCCAGGAGTGGGTACGACAATAGTGCAACGGGTGGGATTCGAACCTGCGACCTTTCAGTTTTCAGTCCGCACCTTTAACCGTTGGGCTATTGAGGCTTAAATTTTGATTAAGATTGGAAGCGAAGTACCCACCTGGGAGTATCGCAGAGGTCTATGACGGGGGTTTCGGTGCGCCGCTTGTCGCCTTCCTTATCCTGCTGGATTCTGTCACGAGACATATGAAAGAATTAAAAAATGAATAATAACAGAATAAACATAATTAAGTATGTCACGCACTCTTTAAACATTTGTGTGGTGGTGTCGTGTGATGCGGGTTGTTACGTTCCCTCAAATATGGTTGAGCGAAGCAATGGCTGGGTCATGCGTCATGCTCGTGAACGGGTGCCACCGTCGGGAATGGGGCTACTTTATGTCTGCCCATCTTAAGATAGAAGTTAGTCGGTATGCATTTTTGGAACTTCCCTCATTGTGGAAACACTGCATATTATATAGCATAGTATTTACTGTGTTGTAAATTTGTTTTGAAAAGAGCAACCGCCGTGTTTCTTGCTGGCTCTTCTCGGCAGGAAAGGCATTCCGAACCAGTGGTAGATTCATTGACTATTCAAAAGCACTTGTAAAAGTTTATTTGAATAAAAAATATTTCTATTCTATTCTAATGGAAGAATGTGGCAAAGAATAATTTTTTTTCCTTAATTATTATTTGTATGATTATTCTATTTTATGACTATTATTTTAAGATTATTATCATGACCTAAGGTTTTAAATAACAAAATCATCGTTAAAGATTTTTATGAATGAAGGTTAATGAAACAAATTGCGAGTCAGACTCGTAGTATTATATGTGCAAAATGTATTTACACTAGCGGCACGCTATGATGGCCGGTTTGACACATTACAATAGTGATGTGGAATGTCAATTTATTCTCGAACAAAAAACAATTAAGTTTTGTTTTTGTACCTGATTAAATAGGTTTAATAAAACAAAAATGTATATGTTTATTTAATTTATTTGAACGAACTGAATATTTGAATGAAAATGAATATACATACTTTATATGCACACAAGAAACATATGAATACAAAAGATACCAAAAAAGGTGCCACAAAAGGCCATAATTAATCAGATTCGTCCATACTACTATTTTCACTGTCGTCACTGCTATCATCACCTACATTAATAATTATATGTTCGTTTTCTATAATATTATCTATTTTCACATCTCTTTCATAATCTTCCCTTATTAATTTAACAGTTCTATTCACAACCTTTTCCCAGTCTCCTTTAGTCACATGTTCACAAGCTTCTTCTAATAATTTTAGCATTTTTTTTGTGGTAAATGGGGGTTCTGTATTGTGTCTTGCAGCATATCCCTTAATTTGAGCCCACACCAACTCAATCGCATTATACTCACAATGGTAAGGCGGTAACCGTATAACTCTGTGCCCATGTTCTAATGCTATTTCGTCAATGACGTATCGGATCTTGGTTGGTTTGTTTTCTTTTAAAAGACGTACTAATTCCGCTTTTAACATATTCATGTTTGCATCTACGCCATTTTTACGAAGCCATGCGACGATATCAGCTTTCTTTTGGGATTGGGCAGGTGGCTTGTCAATTTGCATCGAGTGGTATGGGGCGTTGTCCATAATTATAATAGATGGTTCAGGGAGGCTACACAACATTGAGGTAAACCATTCAGTAAACTTTTCTCCATTCATGTCTTCATGATAGTCTCCAGTGGTTTTTGACGCAAAAGCCATGAGAGAACCTTCGACAAACCCGTTGATGGTTCCGGCGTGACAAATTATAATTCGCGATCCTTTTCCTACAGGAACTTTGGAAGTAGATGCTGCTGTGTCATCGTTCCAAGAACGGCCTACAGTATGGTTAGCATTAAGCCATGTTTCATCCAAGAACACAACATTTTGCCAATTTTTGATTTCTTTCACTTGCCGTAAAAAAGTATACCTTGCCATCGCTATATCAAATCTTTCCATCAATATTTTGCGTTTGTTACATTTTTTGTATCGAAATCCAATGGTCTTCAAAATCTTCGTTAAAGAACTTTCCCCACCGAAGAATAATCCAGCTTCCTTCAGTGAATGCACCAACTTTTTTCTTGTTGGATACTCCTTCTGTAAATAGTAGCCGTAAACATGTCTTCGGATAGCATCGGCATCAAAGCTATCGATGCCTACGACTGGTTTTGCTCGTTTTCTCTTTTTTGGTGTGTGAAGTTTATTTTCTTCTGTGCCAGTCTCGCCATATTTTTTTTTAGTTATCCGTCTAACAGTTCGTTGTCCAATATTAAGCGCATCAGCTACGCGTTCAACCACTGACGTTATAGGTAAAATTGGCCCTCCATTTTGAGCTTCACGATCGAAATAGTTACGAAGGCGTATTACGAACTCACGTGTCTGACTATTTAGAACAGTTCTCTGCGTACGTTCGGTCATATCGACGAAATCCACAACAAAGGGCTTGAACAGAGTCCAAATTAACGAGCAAGGGTCAACAGTAATGCAGTATCAATATTTGAAATCCAAAGCCAGGTCAAAACTATATCACAATCGCATTGCACTGACAGTTTATACTTTTCGAAGCAACGTCAATTCGAAACTGCTTTGTTTTGCATTGAGCATTGACGCGAGTTTGCCGGAGGTAGTAGTTGTGCTAGCCAGCGATCCTATGTGACGATCGTATTAGATTCCATTTTTTAAAAATTTTCAATTTAGAAAACCAAATGCCGAGTTGTGGTATATATCATATAAAAATAAAAATTTTACCTTTTGTATGAAACAGCTGATATTTTTTTGCGATTTCAGAGGTTTGTCCACATAGTGAAAATTGTTCATATTCACAAGTACATTCACCCCTTAAATGGTGCAAACTGATTTTTCTACACTTGTATACATTTTAGAAATCAATTTAATAAATAAATTTTGAGTCCTAAACCTAAAACTACATTCGATAAAATTTATGAATCTCTGCACATCACTATCGTCAATAAAGTAATACAATTATTTCCTTCAAAGTCGTTATCAATTAATACGGAACTTCATGAGCGGACAAACGTCAAACCGGCCATCATAGCGTGCCGCTAGTGTAATGATAAAAACAATTTATTCTATATTTTTTTCTAGGCTGATAATTACTTTCCCAATTCTTCAAAGATTTATTGCCATACAATGAAATGATGTATGTTTTGTGCTCTTTCATTTGGCATATGAGAAAAAGCGCTACAAGGGTGGGGACGGTTTTTTCCAATGTCCTTTAAAGTATCGAAACTCTGCCCCTGTAGCCAAGTAACTGTATTGTGTATTGATAATATTTCGCGGCATTTTGTATTGTTTTTTTTAGCATTTAAAACATTTATAATACAAAATGCCGCGAAATACTATCAATACAATTCTGTCTTTGATCACCTGCAGCACCCTGCAGCGCCATCTAGTCTAGCTCTAGCCAAAACTTCAAGTGACAACTATCGTAGAAAGAGAATAGACACAACGAAGTGTTACTTGGCTACAGGGGCCGTCGCGTTACGTTATAACATCAAAGTTTAACGGGCAGACCTGCTTTTGATGTTGTCAAGCAGTTTGCGGTCACTGTCGTTGAGGCGATTCATTTGCAAGGAAGACATCCACTCTGTGAGTTTTTCAGCTGATTTATGCTTCTTGTCTAGAAAAGGGATGAAGAAATTATTTTATATTCATGTTTTAAACAGTTACTGGTAATAGGCCCAGTCCCCCAGTCTATTGCGGATTGTCACACTTCACATACCTTTGAGAAAATTAAGGTAGACTTATAGATTTGAGTCATAACTCATATCTTAAAATGAGTATTTCAATATTATTAGTATTCAATTCGATGTCTTAACATGGGTAGCTTAAGTACGTCATGCTCTCTTTAAACATTTCTGTGGTGGTGTCGTGTGATGCGGGTTGTTACGTTCCCTCGAATATAGTTGAGCGAAGCAACGGCTGGGTCATGCGTCATGCTCGTGAACGGGTGCTACCAGCAAGAATGGGGCTACTTTCTGTCTGCCCATCTTAACATGTATTGAATTGTAAGTAAGTATGAATTTTTGGAACTTCCCCTCATTGTGGAAACACTGCATACATAGCATAGAACCTATTGTAAACTTGTTTTGAAAAGAGCAACCAGCGAGTTTCTTGCTGGTTCTTCTCGGCAGGAAGGGCATTCCGAACCAGTCAGTGGTAGACTCATCGACGATTGAAAAGCACTTGTAAAAGTTTATTTGAATAAAAAATATTTATATTCTATTCTATCCTAGACTTCCGAAACTCGCATCAAGCGTTAGACGCCCGCCTCTGAGCGTCTGAACTACGCAGTTTAGAAATGTATGGGAAGCCCTTCGACCCTAGTTACTGACGTTCTCAGATAGGTGCCGCGCCTGAGCGCCTGTACTGTCATGTTTCAGACACTCAGACTCTTGCAGACTTCCACAGGCCTCGGTCTTGCGCCACCTGAATCCAGTTGCTCCCTGTGACTTATCTGATGTCGTCGGTCCACCTAGTAGGGGGTCTGCCAACACTGCGCTTACCGGTACGGGGTCGCCACTCCAGCACCTTGGGACCCCAACGACCATCAGCTCTTTGAACTATGTGCTCCGCTCATTTCCACTTCAGTTTCGCGACTTGCTGAGCTATACTAATACGTGAGTCGGTGACTTCGGTTCTCCTACGGATCTCTTCATTTCTGATTTGATCTCGCAAGGATACTTCAAGCATAGCTTTCTCCATCGCCCGCTGAGTGACCCTGAGCCTTATGAGGCTCATAGTTAGCGAGTCCGAATCCGTCCAGTAGTGATAATATCAGTAGGACTAGTAAAGACAGCAAAGGACTTACGCTTTTTCTTCTTCTTAGGCTCGCTGTCGGAACCGCTGGAGCTGCTAGACGAGCTGGAACTGCTGCTTCTCTTCTTTTTGCTCTTCTTCTTCTTTTCTTTCTTTTTCTTGGCTTCGGCGGGCGGCGGCGGGCTCTCGGCCTTGCGTTTAGTGTGGAAGCCATCCTGGGTGACATACTGATATTACTTTTTCCGGCAACATAACCCTTGTTTGAGCAATTAAACGCAATCATTTAAAACCAATTCGCTTGGCGCTGCAAGTTTCAGAGTGAATTTTAAATGCCAAAGTGAACATAATACATTTTATTTTTAATAATTTGATATGTACACCAACAATACATTGTAACGAAATTGATGATAAGATATGATGACAGTAACCAAGAATCTAGGAAATTACGAATTTATCTAATGTTTTAAAATTCACGATGTCGCGGGCATCAACAGTTATTAATACACTAGAATCTAGATGATGCTAAAGACATCGTCCGCGTGGATTAAGATTTTTATTCTCGCGGGAAGTCTTTAATTATCCGAAATAAATGTAACCTATGTGTTAATCCTGGGTATGAGCTATCTCGTTTCCAAATTTCTGTCAAATCAGTTCATTCGTTCTGGCGTGAAGGAGTAACAAACATCCATCCATCAATGCCAAGCAAGCCGCCAATTTTATTGACAGCCGCAAAACGCGTAGCCGATTTTGATTTATCAAACATCAAAGAAATATAGTACTCATAATAAAGCCCATAGCATTTATTTGGGCATGACCAATTACTTCTAGTGATGTTTAAAAAAATATAGATAAATCCCATAGCATTCATTTTGGCGTGGCCAATGTGACCAATTTTTCTTTGAAATCTGTTCACAACGATATCAGATTCGCTTACCTTTTCTATCTTTAGATATTGCCGTAAGATTTTTTCGCTCCCTCCCTCCTGTTGTGTGTCCTCTTACGGTAGTAAATATACTAAGTTTATGCATCAATCCATCCATCCATTCTTAACGACATCCAGTCCGTCTCCCAGTGCGGGTTCTGCTCCCCGAAGTAGTACAAGCAGTACCTTGTTGAAAGTGATCGTGTGCGCGGTGTACTGCGGCTTGTCCTCGGGCTGCGGCTTGTCCTCGGGCTTCGCCTTGTTGCAGGCTCGCGCCTTCTCGAACGCCTTCTGCCGGTCCGACATCCAGTCCGTCTCCCAGTGCGGGTTCTGCTCCCCGAAGTAGTACAAGCAGTACCTTGTTGAAAGTGATCGTGTGCGCGGTGTACTGCGGCTTGTCCTCGGGCTTCGCCTTGTTGCTGGCGCGCGCCTTCTCGAACGCCTTCTGCCGGTCCGACATCCAGTCCGTCTCCCAGTGCGGGTTCTGCTCCCCGAAGTAGTACAAGCAGTACCTTGTTGAAAGTGATCGTGTGCGCGGTGTACTGCGGCTTGTCCTCGGGCTTCGCCTTGTTGCTGGCGCGCGCCTTCTCGAACGCCTTCTGCCGGTCCGACATCCAGTCCGTCTCCCAGTGCGGGTTCTGCTCCCCGAAGTAGTACAAGCAGTACCTTGTTGAAAGTGATCGTGTGCGCGGTGTACTGCGGCTTGTCCTCGGGCTTCGCCTTGTTGCTGGCGCGCGCCTTCTCGAACGCCTTCTGCCGGTCCGACATCCAGTCCGTCTCCCAGTGCGGGTTCTGCTCCACGAAGTTCTACAAAAAGGTTTGATATTATCATAAACAAATAAAAATGAGAAAATGTCTTGGCTTTTGGAGAAATAAAATTCTCTTTTTCAGAATTAACAAAAATTTCGAGCCGGCAGATGTGAAACATCGAAACTATTACCTATGTACAGGTAATATCGAACTTAGTACACACGTTAATGCACACTCTTTCTAAACTATCACTATCAGACATATTTTATTGTTAAAATTATTTCTTTTAAGTAAGACACAGGTTGCGTGTACCGTAGTAAACAACACTGTTTCGTACTACATACATTCATACTACTGGCGACGCATTGCCACGCCAACAATCTGTCTGATCCGCTATAGATGTTTCACATAAAAAAAAATAAGTTGCACAAAATATTGTGTTCGCGCCATAATTCCTTGTTCCATGGTCATGGCGCTAGCAACCTTTTTGCTCGCAATGAAGTTGACAGGTGACACTTGAAAGGTTAAGCCCGCCGTTCTTGGGCGTGGTGATTTTGCAACTTTTTTTTTGACAGCATATACGTGTTGACGAAAAAACCCGGGTCGCCTCGCGTACGGTTTTGCTGTTTTAAGTTCCTAGATTTTAGCTTATTTTACGTTTTCGTTGCGCTGTTAAGCGGCCTAGGTGTAGACCTAGATGTAAGCATCATTGTTGAAGTGCTATCCCTAACAAAAGAACCTTTTTGGAACCGGCCGACTTTGCTCGCAACGTGCTCGGCAGAAAAGTGTGTGAAAAGTGACTTTAGACCAGCTCTCGTTGGTCTTGTTAGTGACCAACCCAGTGTACCGTGCAACGCCAGTCCAGCGTCTTCAGCAGGCCATAGCTGGCTGCCTGTCTGCCGCTGCTAGCGGTCTGGGCCTAACCTTTACACTAAACCCCACAATACACCACACCAACACACTCTATCATACAATCTCAGGCCCCGTACAAGGACTTACTGCTGCAACGAAGGTCAGTGCCACCCTACTAATAAGTTACTTATAAGTTAGACCAAATCTGACCGCGGAGAAAGGCCCTTAGGGCAACGACCCTGGACTCAGGTTACAGCTGATGGGCCCCTGAATCCAGCAGTCCAGGTTTGATTCGCTGGCCAAGCCGTTGGCCTCAACATTTGGTAGACAGAGCGCGGTTGAATTGATTCCGCGGACAGATTTGGCATCACTGTGACTTAACTTGGCCGTTTCTAGGGTTATATAGCGTTATAGGGTTAACTCATTTATTGTAAATTAATGGACCTTATAACTTATTAATACACAGGCTTATTGAGTTACTAGTACATAGCCTACCTTGTCACAAGTAGGCCTGTATAAGGATTGCAATTATTGAGATTTTGTTTTGTTAATTTTTGTTGATTGGTAATTAATAGTATCTAATTGTTGTTTGTGGCCCGTGGCCAACAGTTAGATGTAGATTAGATTGTAATAAATAAACTTAATATTAATATAATTTGATAATTGTAGGTTACCAAGCCAATTTGTAATTTGCAGTGCTTAGTATGAGTCTAGTGGCTTAGTACGGGTAATTAAAAACTTAATTTTTCTTTTATTTTAATTTATGTTATTGATTGACTTAACATAAATTATTGATAGCTTAATTTGTATCTCTTGGTACTTTTAACCAACAAATACTTTGTTTGTTTGCTAGAACCCCTCGTGGTTAGGTAACAAAGTAGTTGTTTGATGTATTTAAAATAAATAATTCTTGTTTTAAAGTAAATAATTCTAATTAATAAATAGTATGTAAGTAGTAATTTGTTTGTGTTTAAAGTGGGTAATTCTTGTTTGATTATTAATTTGTTGGGTTGAAGTTGAAACATAACTTGTAAGAAATAACTTTGTTTTTAACTGTTATTAAAAACTGTTATTAAAATAACTGTTATTTTATGTTTTTTAACTGTTATTAAAATAACTGTTATTTTATGTTTGTTAACTGTTATTAAAATAACTGTTGTTTAAGTTGTTAACTACTGTTATTTAAGTTGTTTGTACCTACCTAAGATGGCAGCCCACAAAAAATTGAGCGTGCAAATTCAATCAGAGCTGCGTTGGGCTGCTACAGCCAACGCCTTGGTAGGCCGGGAGGACCGGGCATCCGCACTGCTCCAGCGGTGCGAGCAGGTGCGGAACAGGCAGGCAGTCGTCGAAGGGGCCTTCCGAGACCTCATGGCATTGGAGCTACCTCCGGAATCACTGGAGTCCTCAGTGCGGGACTACGAACAGTTCTTTGAGCTGACAGACGGTCTGGTGGAGGAAGCCGCGAGGCTCAAGAAGGAGGCGAGAATGAGCTCTATTCTTGAGTCTCCCACCAGACCCACCACGCAGCCTGCTTTACAGGGCAAGTTGCCAACAATAAACTTGCCCCACTTTTCTGGCAACCTGAGCGAGTGGCTAGGCTTTCTCAGCCTCTTTGATAGCCTGGTGGACGCGAGAAGGGACCTGTCTCCCTGCCAGAAACTGGCCTATCTACTCTCTTCCCTGCAGGGAGAGGCTCTGGGTTTAGTTAGCCACCTAGACCTCTCCGAGGAGAGTTATACCACCGCGCGGGAACTACTGACTCGGCGGTATGCCAACGTGCGCCGGTTAGCAGACACACACGTGGCACAAATTCTAGCGCTGCCACGTGTCTATGGGGTGTCTCATTTAAGAGAATCGCTCTTAAATCCACTGATTATAGCCTGCAACGCTCTTAAGCGTTTAGAGCTTCCCGTGGACCAGTGGTCCTTCCTTTTACTACACATTGTGTTGTCCCGCCTACCTCCCGAGTTGAAACTGCGTTTTGAGCAAAGGTATGGTGGGGACGGGGCCAGCTACCTGCCCCCCTTTTCGGACCTTTTAAAGTTCCTTGAGGAAGAGTGCCGGCAGGCTGATAACTCCGGTATTGCTGGTCCTTCAAGGACCCCAGAGCGGCCTGCCCAGCTGAGGAAGGAAAAGGGTCACACTGGCGTCCCTGGTAAAAAGACCTCCGACCGGAGACCAGTGCCCGTTTACACTGGACTTGCTGCCACTGAACCCGCCCCCTGTAACTATTGCAGGCGTCCAGGCCACCGGGTGCTTTCTTGCCCCCAGTTTCTCTCTAAGCGGATTAAGGATCGGAGGGGCATTGCAAGGGACCGCCACTGGTGCTATAGCTGTCTGGGAGCTCACATGCAACGGGACTGTCAACAGCAACGGCCATGCCCAATCTGTAGGGGTAACCACCTGGAGATTTTGTGCGCCAACAAGAATGGTGTTGGCCGCCAGGTGGAGAGTGAGGGCGCGCCCCGCACGGGCGGGGGCGCTCTTACCGATCGCTCCCCGGATTATTTGCGTCGGTCCCCTGATCAGGGCCATGAATCCCGACGCGTCCGGATTTCGACCCCGCCTATGGGGGCTTCACCCCCCCGTGAGGGGGGCGCCAACCCCCCTCGACGTTCTGATGGGAGATTTGTGGCGGCCCCGTCTACGGTTCGACCTACCCGCTATTCACCTCCGCTTCATGAGTGGCCACGCCTCGAACGCCGCCCACCTCGAGCGGGTCGACAGCCTTACTACGTCCTACCGACCTCAGCCCGTATGACTAGGCCCGTGCTGCCACCACGAGATGACGCATGGGTTTACCCAAATGGAGGTCTGTCCCCCTCACCTTTGGAGGTCCCCCCTGAGTCTCAATATGAGATTCCCCGGTCAGAGGACGGGTTTGATGAGGACGACCACCAATAGGTAGTTGCCGCCCTAGCCCCCACCACAGCAACTCCTCCTGAGACCTTGAATCTCCGGCAGTCTGTCTGTCAGACCATTCTTTTGCCGACTGTCTCAGTGAAGGTATTCAACCCGAAGGGTGAATTTTTAATCGTTCGCGCCCTTTTGGATTCGGGTTCACAGCGCTGTATTGCTTCTTCTCGTTTGGTGGGTGCGCTAGGGCTCCCTTGGAGTCCTCGAACAGGACGGGTGATAGGTATCGGGGGTATAGAGCCCTCGACTCCTACCGGGGAAGCGGAATTAATGTTTGGCCCCGTTACGGGCAATCTTAGGGTCTTGGTCAAGGTGTCAGTCCTTGACAATATCTTAGGTCCCCTACCGCAGGTCCGAATAACTGACGCTGCGGTGTCCTGTGCATCAGGCCTAAACCCAGCTGACCCCCACTGGACTGAACCCGGTCCTACGGACCTTTTGTTGGGTTCCGACGTGTTGGGCCTGGTCTTGTCAGGGGAAATTAGGGTTTTGCAGAAGGACGGCCTATGTGCCATGTCCACTATATTCGGTTCTAGCTTTTTTGGACCCGTGCTATGGTCTTCGGACCTACCGGTGCTGGACCAATTCCAAGCAGCCGGCTTGACGCTGTCGGACGTGGTCCAGCGCTTTTGGGAAGTTGAGGAGCCGCCGCATGCCGCACGAGTTGACCCTCTTGACCTTGAATGTGAGTTGTTTTATCAAAACAACACAGGCCGCCGTGTTGATGGGCGATTTGTAACTCGCTTGCCCTTCCTCGCTTCTCGCCCCCCGCTTGGTCAATCGCGGGCCTTGGCGGAAAAGAGGCTCTTGTCCATGGAACGGCGCATGCGGCGCGACCCCACCTTCCGCTCCAAGTACGTTGAATTTATGCGCGAGTACGAGGGCCTGGGGCATATGTCACCATCCAATTTTGATTGGCGCGCACACGAGCACTACTTCTTACCCCACCATGCCGTCTTGAAGACCCCTGGGGGGAAGATTCGAGTGGTTTTTGATGGCTCCGCGGCCACATCCAACGGGGTGACATTGAACCAATGCTTGCACTCCGGTCCTAAGCTGATCAAGGATATCTCCGATATCCTCACGCATTTCCGCCGGCATCAAATTGTTTTCGTAGCTGACATCAAGATGATGTTTAGACAGTCGGTGGTACATCGCGATGATCGGAGATACCAAATGATTCTGTGGCGCGAAAATCCTAATGAGCCAATGCGTGTCTATGAGTTGAACACCACGACCTATGGACTCAAGTCAAGCCCCTATATTGCTATCAGGACCTTGTTAGAACTAGCTAACCGGGAGCGACTGAATTACCCTCGCGCATCAGCCATCTTGGAATCGTCAGTCTATATGGACGATATTTGCACGGGAGCCTCGAGCGTTGAGGAAGCTCTGATTCTTCGCGATGAATTAATTGCAATACTGAAGTCCGGAGGTTATGAGTTGGGCAAGTGGCTGTCCAACTCCCCTCACGTCTTGAAGGATCTTCCGGGAAAGGATCAGCAGGATCCTCATATTTTTGAAAATCCCGAAAATCCCAATTTGCTGACGGTCCTTGGAATACAGTACCAGCCCGTCCAAGACGTTTTCACCTACCGGGTCAAATTAGACCCACCTCCTAAGGTCTGGACTAAGCGTTCCGTATTGTCTACGGTTGCTCGCACCTTCGATCCCAATGGATGGATCACTCCCGTAATATTTTTAGCTAAATGTTTCCTCCAGAAACTTTGGATTGCTGAACTCGGTTGGGACGAACCACTCTCTGGGAAGTTATTGAAGGAGTGGAACTCCCTTGTGTCTTCACTTCCTGAAGTTAACCGAATTTCCATGCCTCGACGCTTCCTACCAACAGGAAGGTGTCATGCCAGTCTCCACGGGTTTTGCGACGCCTCCGAACGAGGATACGCCGCCGTGGTATATTTGAGGACTGTCGATGTCGCCGGTGAGGTCGCGACGCATCTCGTCTTGGCAAAAAGCAAGGTGGCCCCTATTCGGTCACGGTTAACTATCCCGAAATTAGAATTGTCTGGCGCCGCCCTTCTGGTACGCCTCTTGAACCACGTCCGCTCCTCTTTGGCATCTGCGGTCGATCTGACCGACGTTTATGCCTGGACGGACAGTGAGATCGTCCTTTGCTGGCTACGAGCCGCGCCTCACAACTTAGAGGTCTTTGTGGCGAATCGGGTCTCCCAAATTCAGAGCTCTGCAGTACCGGTGATTTGGAGACACGTACCCGGAGAACTGAACCCGGCCGATTGCGCCTCCCGCGGCTGTGAGGCCTCTTCACTAGTCCACCATCACCTTTGGTGGGAGCCAGGTTGGCTATCCCAATCCGAGACGACTTGGCCTCAAAATAGGTTTTCCGCTCCCGAAGTGTTGCCGGGCTTAAGAGTCGGAGTAGTTGAGGATAAACAGATCCCCGACTTGAACTTTCTTTTGAACCGTTACAGTTCCCTTGATAAACTAATTGGTGTTACCGGTTGGATTCGACGTTTCATCCATAATGGGCGGAATTCAGAAAATAAAAATTTGAGTCCTGTGCTTTCCCCTCTTGAACGCCAAGACGCCCGGAACTACTGGGTGCGTGTGGTTCAGGTGGAGCATTTTTCATCCGTGATTGACACTCTAAAGAGAGGTTTAGTTTTGAAGGGCCCCCTGGCTCGCCTAAGCCCTTTCTTGGACAATAACGGAATGCTACGCGTTGGAGGACGCCTCAAGAATTCCAATCTGCCCTATGGTGCTCGCCACCCCCTTTTGCTACCTAAGGACGGCACCTTTGTCAAATTGCTAGTGACACACTACCATCTTAAAAATGCCCACGCTGGTTGTAATGCACTCTCGGCTATTCTACAGCGCGAGTTTTGGATTCTGGCAGGGAGACGCACCATCCGGAACGTCATTTTCAAATGTATTCCGTGTTACCGCTTGAAGGCTAATACTTCACAGCCGATGATGGGTGATCTGCCCTCCGACCGCGTTCTAGCCACTCGACCCTTTGCTGGGGCTGGCACTGATTTTGCTGGCCCGTTTGCCATCAAGAGCTCTAACCTCCGCAACGCCAGATCGCTCAAGGCCTACCTCTGCGTTTTTGTATGTCTCGCTACCAAGGCGGTACATTTAGAACTTGTGAGTGCCTTAAGCACTGAAGCTTTTGTAGCCACGCTAGGTAGATTTGTCTCTCGTCGAGGATTGCCTGACCTGATTCGCACTGATTGCGGCACCAATTATAAGGGCACTGATAGATATTTAAAA
Organism: Oeneis ivallda; assembly: GCA_029955525.1. Lineage (NCBI taxonomy): Eukaryota > Metazoa > Arthropoda > Insecta > Lepidoptera > Nymphalidae > Oeneis > Oeneis ivallda. The sequence goes on from JARPMR010000004.1 coordinate 4,905,293, forward strand.
GAAATTGTCGAATTCCTGTCTAGCAATAAGATTAGATTAAGTACAGCACTGTCCAAGATGGGGGTAACCTGGAAGTTTGACCCCCCAGCTTGCCCTCATTGGGGTGGAATATTCGAAGCTGTGGTTAAGGTGGCCAAGACTCATCTCCGGCGCGTTATAGGCGAAACTGTTTTAACCTTTGAAGAACTCGCCACCGTGTTTTGCAAAATTGAGGCTGTACTCAATTCTCGGCCACTCTGTCCCCTCTCATCTGACCCAAATGACCTGGAGGTCTTAACTCCCGGTCATTTCCTGATTGGTCAGCCCCTTAACGCTCTACCCGAATACCCCTTCAGGGATGTGAAGGTCTCACGTTTGTCCCGGTTTGAGCTGCTGCAACAGATGACTCAGAGTTTTTGGCACCGTTGGTCACTAGAGTATTTGCATCTTTTGCAGCAGCGGGTTAAGTGGGCTGACAAATCTGATCCACCCAAAGTTGGTGACCTAGTGTTGATTAAGGAACCTAATTTGTTGCCTTTATACTGGCGCCGTGGGCGCATTCTTAAGCTGATCTACGGGTCGGATGGGGTTCCCAGGGTTGCCGAGGTAATGGTCGGAGACTCTGTCTTGCAGCGAGCCGTTTGCTCCTTATCACGCTTACCCATTTACTAGTAAGTGGACGTAAATCCTTACGACCACGGGCGGGGGGATTGTTCGCGCCATAATTCCTTGTTCCATGGTCATGGCGCTAGCAACCTTTTTGCTCGCAATGAAGTTGACAGGTGACACTTGAAAGGTTAAGCCCGCCGTTCTTGGGCGTGGTGATTTTGCAACTTTTTTTTTGACAGCATATACGTGTTGACGAAAAAACCCGGGTCGCCTCGCGTACGGTTTTGCTGTTTTAAGTTCCTAGATTTTAGCTTATTTTACGTTTTTGTTGCGCTGTTAAGCGGCCTAGGTGTAGACCTAGATGTAAGCATCATTGTTGAAGTGCTATCCCTAACAAAAGAACCTTTTTGGAACCGGCCGACTTTGCTCGCAACGTGCTCGGCAGAAAAGTGTGTGAAAAGTGACTTTAGACCAGCTCTCGTTGGTCTTGTTAGTGACCAACCCAGTGTACCGTGCAACGCCAGTCCAGCGTCTTCAGCAGGCCATAGCTGGCTGCCTGTCTGCCGCTGCTAGCGGTCTGGGCCTAACCTTTACACTAAACCCCACAATACACCACACCAACACACTCTATCATACAATCTCAGGCCCCGTACAAGGACTTACTGCTGCAACGAAGGTCAGTGCCACCCTACTAATAAGTTACTTATAAGTTAGACCAAATCTGACCGCGGAGAAAGGCCCTTAGGGCAACGACCCTGGACTCAGGTTACAGCTGATGGGCCCCTGAATCCAGCAGTCCAGGTTTGATTCGCTGGCCAAGCCGTTGGCCTCAACATATTGTTAAGATGAATATATCATCCTTTTCAACTGTAAATATTATTAAGAAAAGGCAAGTTTTGCTCAAATTCGTGGCTTGGCTCAAAGTTGCATCCACCGGGTAATTTATTTGAGTATTTTCATGCGTCACTACGCAAATCACATGCTGGCTTGATTTTGAGCCTGTCAAACTCAGTTTTAGAAACCAATTCATTTTAAATGCTAAACAATTCAACACACTTCAATTTTATTTGTATAGAGTATAGATTGCCAAGTCTGAGCAGAACCAAATTAAATCCAACCTAACGAGATGTTTAAATATAGATAGATAGATAGATAGATAAAAAGTTTTATTTGATCACGAACACAATTCAATTTTACAGTATTCGCTTAAAAACGATTTAGGCTATTTCATAACGTAGTTCGTGAACAAATAAGGCTCCTCACTCAGCACAAAGCTGCAGCAGGCTGCAACGCTGGTTTTCAGGAGGAACCTTAATGTGTCCACAGACGTGTTTTCGACAAACAAGCCTCTTAACTAAAACATAATATTAGTATATAAAATATAACAAACGATATAACACATATATTACACCTAATTCAATAATACATATCTACAACTGTTTGTTAGAATATAATAGAATAGAAATGTTTTTTTATTCAAATAAGCTTTTTTTACAAGTGCTTTTGAATCGTCGATGAGTATACCACAGGTTCGGAATGCCCTTCCTGCCGAGAAGAACCAGCAAGAAACTCGGCGGTTACTCTTTTCAAAACAGGTTTACAATTCAATAGATAATATGCTATGTATGCAGTGTTTCCACAATGAGTTCCACAAAAGCATACCTAATTATAATTCAACACATGTTAAGACGGGCAGACAGAAAGTAGCCCCATTTCCGCTGGTGGCACCCGTTAGCACAGCATACATGATACACCCATAACTAGTCATAGTGATGATGATCATGATAATGATGACTTACGGTGTAGTTCTTTGAGTGCGTGAGGGACTTGAGATGCGCCGAGGCGCAGTGCAGGTCACCGATGAACTGGTCGCACAGCTTGCAGTACCACGCCGTCGACGGCACGAAGAACTGCAGCCCTGGCGCAGAATACACAGCAGTACAGGTACAGGAGATCACTTCGCAAAACTATTTAATTAAATAGCGACTCTTGCAACCACACATTAAAGTGCAATTCAGGTCGCACAGCCCTAACTTAACTACAGTCATATTCATCTTCAAGTTTCTACTTCTTTCCTCGCTTTCTATCGCGTAACTCTTAAACCTTCGTTACGTACGTAAGTCCAATGATATATTTATACCTAAATTGTGGAGTGCGCCTGGCCTGGCCCTGGCGCATTATGGCAAAAGTTTTTCCTTAATTTGGGTATATAATATTCCTAAATTATACCTTGTTGTTTGCTCAGTTCGCTAGACTCCTTGCTGGTGAAAGTGCCTGTATGCAGTTTTGTTTGAGAGTTATAAGCGCAGTCCGTATAGAGCTCGCTTCGCTCGCGGTGCAAACCTCGTTTAGGGGATTTAAGAAGCAATGTGTTACCTCTGATAGGGGTCCGCTTGGTGGGCGCCGAGGGGTAGCTGGGGAAGCCCTCGTTGACGCCCGTCACGCTGTGCCACGGGGCCTCCATGTGCTGCGCGGCCATCCTACACACGCCACAGGACCACTCACAAACAATGTGTTACCTCTGATAGGGGTCCGCTTGGTGGGCGCCGAGGGGTAGCTGGGGAAGCCCTCGTTGACGCCCGTCACGCTGTGCCACGGGGCCTCCATGTGCTGCGCGGCCATCCTACACACGCCACAGGACCACTCACAAACAATGTGTTACCTCTGATAGGGGTCCGCTTGGTGGGCGCCGAGGGGTAGCTGGGGAAGCCCTCGTTGACGCCCGTCACGCTGTGCCACGGGGCCTCCATGTGCTGCGCGGCCATCCTACACACGCCACAGGACCACTCACAAACAATGTGTTACCTCTGATAGGGGTCCGCTTGGTGGGCGCCGAGGGGTAGCTGGGGAAGCCCTCGTTGACGCCCGTCACGCTGTGCCACGGGGCCTCCATGTGCTGCGCGGCCATCCTACACACGCCACAGGACCACTCACAAACAATGTGTTACCTCTGATAGGGGTCCGCTTGGTGGGCGCCGAGGGGTAGCTGGGGAAGCCCTCGTTGACGCCCGTCACGCTGTGCCACGGGGCCTCCATGTGCTGCGCGGCCATCCTACACACGCCACAGGACCACTCACAAACAATGTGTTACCTCTGATAGGGGTCCGCTTGGTGGGCGCCGAGGGGTAGCTGGGGAAGCCCTCGTTGACGCCCGTCACGCTGTGCCACGGGGCCTCCATGTGCTGCGCGGCCATCCTACACACGCCACAGGACCACTCACAAACAATGTGTTACCTCTGATAGGGGTCCGCTTGGTGGGCGCCGAGGGGTAGCTGGGGAAGCCCTCGTTGACGCCCGTCACGCTGTGCCACGGGGCCTCCATGTGCTGCGCGGCCATCCTACACACGCCACAGGACCACTCACAAACAATGTGTTACCTCTGATAGGGGTCCGCTTGGTGGGCGCCGAGGGGTAGCTGGGGAAGCCCTCGTTGACGCCCGTCACGCTGTGCCACGGGGCCTCCATGTGCTGCGCGACCATCCTACACACGCCACAGGACCACTCACAAACAATGTGTTACCTCTGATAGGGGTCCGCTTGGTGGGCGCCGAGGGGTAGGTGGGGAAGCCCTCGTTGACGCCCGTCACGCTGTGCCACGGGGCCTCCATGTGCTGCGCGGCCATCCTACACACGCCACAGGACCACTCACAAACAATGTGTTACCTCTGATAGGGGTCCGCTTGGTGGGCGCCGAGGGGTAGCTGGGGAAGCCCTCGTTGACGCCCGTCACGCTGTGCCACGGGGCCTCCATGTGCTGCGCGGCCATCCTACACACGCCACAGGACCACTCACAAACAATGTGTTACCTCTGATAGGGGTCCGCTTGGTGGGCGCCGAGGGGTAGCTGGGGAAGCCCTCGTTGACGCCCGTCACGCTGTGCCACGGGGCCTCCATGTGCTGCGCGGCCATCCTACACACGCCACAGGACCACTCACAAACAATGTGTTACCTCTGATAGGGGTCCGCTTGGTGGGCGCCGAGGGGTAGCTGGGGAAGCCCTCGTTGACGCCCGTCACGCTGTGCCACGGGGCCTCCATGTGCTGCGCGGCCATCCTACACACGCCACAGGACCACTCACAAACAATGTGTTACCTCTGATAGGGGTCCGCTTGGTGGGCGCCGAGGGGTAGCTGGGGAAGCCCTCGTTGACGCCCGTCACGCTGTGCCACGGGGCCTCCATGTGCTGCGCGGCCATCCTGCACACGCCACAGGACCACTCACAAACAATGTGTTACCTCTGATAGGGGTCCGCTTGGTGGGCGCCGAGGGGTAGCTGGGGAAGCCCTCGTTGACGCCCGTCACGCTGTGCCACGGGGCCTCCATGTGCTGCGCGGCCATCCTACACACGCCACAGGACCACTCACAAACAATGTGTTACCTCTGATAGGGGTCCGCTTGGTGGGCGCCGAGGGGTAGCTGGGGAAGCCCTCGTTGACGCCCGTCACGCTGTGCCACGGGGCCTCCATGTGCTGCGCGGCCATCCTACACACGCCACAGGACCACTCACAAACAATGTGTTACCTCTGATAGGGGTCCGCTTGGTGGGCGCCGAGGGGTAGCTGGGGAAGCCCTCGTTGACGCCCGTCACGCTGTGCCACGGGGCCTCCATGTGCTGCGCGGCCATCCTACACACGCCACAGGACCACTCACAAACAATGTGTTACCTCTGATAGGGGTCCGCTTGGTGGGCGCCGAGGGGTAGCTGGGGAAGCCCTCGTTGACGCCCGTCACGCTGTGCCACGGGGCCTCCATGTGCTACGCGGCCATCCTACACACGCCACAGGACCACTCACAAACAATGTGTTACCTCTGATAGGGGTCCGCTTGGTGGGCGCCGAGGGGTAGCTGGGGAAGCCCTCGTTGACGCCCGTCACGCTGTGCCACGGGGCCTCCATGTGCTGCGCGGCCATCCTGCACACGCCACAGGACCACTCACAAACAATGTGTTACCTCTGATAGGGGTCCGCTTGGTGGGCGCCGAGGGGTAGCTGGGGAAGCCTTCGTTGACGCCCGTCACGCTGTGCCACGGGGCCTCCATGTGCTGCGCGGCCATCCTACACACGCCACAGGACCACTCACAAACAATGTGTTACCTCTGATAGGGGTCCGCTTGGTGGGCGCCGAGGGGTAGCTGGGGAAGCCTTCGTTGACGCCCGTCACGCTGTGCCACGAGGCCTCCATGTGCTGCGCGGCCATCCTACACACGCCACAGGACCACTCACAAACAATGTGTTACCTCTGATAGGGGTCCGCTTGGTGGGCGCCGAGGGGTAGCTGGGGAAGCCTTCGTTGACGCCCGTCACGCTGTGCCACGAGGCCTCCATTTGCTGCGCGGCCATCCTACACACGCCACAGGACCACTCACAAACAATGTGTTACCTCTGATAGGGGTCCGCTTGGTGGGCGCCGAGGGGTAGCTGGGGAAGCCCTCGTTGACGCCCGTCACGCTGTGCCACGGGGCCTCCATGTGCTGCGCGGCCATCCTACACACGCCACAGGACCACTCACAAACAATGTGTTACCTCTGATAGGGGTCCGCTTGGTGGGCGCCGAGGGGTAGCTGGGGAAGCCCTCGTTGACGCCCGTCACGCTGTGCCACGGGGCCTCCATGTGCTGCGCGGCCATCCTACACACGCCACAGGACCACTCACAAACAATGTGTTACCTCTGATAGGGGTCTGCTTGGTGGGCGCCGAGGGGTAGCTGGGGGAAGCCCTCGTTGACGCCCGTCACGCTGTGCCACGGGGCCTCCATGTGCTGCGCGGCCATCCTACACACGCCACAGGACCACTCACAAACAATGTGTTACCTCTGATAGGGGTCCGCTTGGTGGGCGCCGAGGGGTAGCTGGGGAAGCCCTCGTTGACGCCCGTCACGCTGTGCCACGGGGCCTCCATGTGCTGCGCGGCCATCCTACACACGCCACAGGACCACTCACAAACAATGTGTTACCTCTGATAGGGGTCCGCTTGGTGGGCGCCGAGGGGTAGCTGGGGAAGCCCTCGTTGACGCCCGTCACGCTGTGCCACGGGGCCTCCATGTGCTGCGCGGCCATCCTACACACGCCACAGGACCACTCACAAACAATGTGTTACCTCTGATAGGGGTCCGCTTGGTGGGCGCCGAGGGGTAGCTGGGGAAGCCCTCGTTGACGCCCGTCACGCTGTGCCACGGGGCCTCCATGTGCTGCGCGGCCATCCTACACACGCCACAGGACCACTCACAAACAATGTGTTACCTCTGATAGGGGTCCGCTTGGTGGGCGCCGAGGGGTAGCTGGGGAAGCCCTCGTTGACGCCCGTCACGCTGTGCCACGGGGCCTCCATGTGCTGCGCGGCCATCCTACACACGCCACAGGACCACTCACAAACAATGTGTTACCTCTGATAGGGGTCCGCTTGGTGGGCGCCGAGGGGTAGCTGGGGAAGCCCTCGTTGACGCCCGTCACGCTGTGCCACGGGGCCTCCATGTGCTGCGCGGCCATCCTACACACGCCACAGGACCACTCACAAACAATGTGTTACCTCTGATAGGGGTCCGCTTGGTGGGCGCCGAGGGGTAGCTGGGGAAGCCCTCGTTGACGCCCGTCACGCTGTGCCACGGGGCCTCCATGTGCTGCGCGGCCATCCTACACACGCCACAGGACCACTCACAAACAATGTGTTACCTCTGATAGGGGTCCGCTTGGTGGGCGCCGAGGGGTAGCTGGGGAAGCCCTCGTTGACGCCCGTCACGCTGTGCCACGGGGCCTCCATGTGCTGCGCGGCCATCCTACACACGCCACAGGACCACTCACAAACAATGTGTTACCTCTGATAGGGGTCCGCTTGGTGGGCGCCGAGGGGTAGCCGGGGAAGCCCTCGTTGACGCCCGTCACGCTGTGCCACGGGGCCTCCATGTGCTGCGCGGCCATCCTACACACGCCACAGGACCACTCACAAACAATGTGTTACCTCTGATAGGGGTCCGCTTGGTGGGCGCCGAGGGGTAGCTGGGGAAGCCCTCGTTGACGCCCGTCACGCTGTGCCACGGGGCCTCCATGTGCTGCGCGGCCATCCTACACACGCCACAGGACCACTCACAAACAATGTGTTACCTCTGATAGGGGTCCGCTTGGTGGGCGCCGAGGGGTAGCTGGGGAAGCCCTCGTTGACGCCCGTCACGCTGTGCCACGGGGCCTCCATGTGCTGCGCGGCCATCCTACACACGCCACAGGACCACTCACAAACAATGTGTTACCTCTGATAGGGGTCCGCTTGGTGGGCGCCGAGGGGTAGCTGGGGAAGCCCTCGTTGACGCCCGTCACGCTGTGCCACGGGGCCTCCATGTGCTGCGCGGCCATCCTACACACGCCACAGGACCACTCACAAACAATGTGTTACCTCTGATAGGGGTCCGCTTGGTGGGCGCCGAGGGGTAGCTGGGGAAGCCCTCGTTGACGCCCGTCACGCTGTGCCACGGGGCCTCCATGTGCTGCGCGGCCATCCTACACACGCCACAGGACCACTCACAAACAATGTGTTACCTCTGATAGGGGTCCGCTTGGTGGGCGCCGAGGGGTAGCTGGGGAAGCCCTCGTTGACGCCCGTCACGCTGTGCCACGGGGCCTCCATGTGCTGCGCGGCCATCCTACACACACCACAGGACCACTCACAAACAATGTGTTACCTCTGATAGGGGTCCGCTTGGTGGGCGCCGAGGGGTAGCTGGGGAAGCCCTCGTTGACGCCCGTCACGCTGTGCCACGGGGCCTCCATGTGCTGCGCGGCCATCCTACACACGCCACAGGACCACTCACAAACAATGTGTTACCTCTGATAGGGGTCCGCTTGGTGGGCGCCGAGGGGTAGCTGGGGAAGCCCTCGCTGACGCCCGTCACGCTGTGCCACGGGGCCTCCATGTGCTGCGCGGCCATCCTACACACGCCACAGGACCACTCACAAACAATGTGTTACCTCTGATAGGGGTCCGCTTGGTGGGCGCCGAGGGGTAGCTGGGGAAGCCCTCGTTGACGCCCGTCACGCTGTGCCACGGGGCCTCCATGTGCTGCGCGGCCATCCTACACACGCCACAGGACCACTCACAAACAATGTGTTACCTCTGATAGGGGTCCGCTTGGTGGGCGCCGAGGGGTAGCTGGGGAAGCCCTCGTTGACGCCCGTCACGCTGTGCCACGGGGCCTCCATGTGCTGCGCGGCCATCCTACACACGCCACAGGACCACTCACAAACAATGTGTTACCTCTGATAGGGGTCCGCTTGGTGGGCGCCGAGGGGTAGCTGGGGAAGCCCTCAGTTGACGCCCGTCACGCTGTGCCACGGGGCCTCCATGTGCTGCGCGGCCATCCTACACACGCCACAGGACCACTCACAAACAATGTGTTACCTCTGATAGGGGTCCGCTTGGTGGGCGCCGAGGGGTAGCTGGGGAAGCCCTCGTTGACGCCCGTCACGCTGTGCCACGGGGCCTCCATGTGCTGCGCGGCCATCCTACACACGCCACAGGACCACTCACAAACAATGTGTTACCTCTGATAGGGGTCCGCTTGGTGGGCGCCGAGGGGTAGCTGGGGAAGCCCTCGTTGACGCCCGTCACGCTGTGCCACGGGGCCTCCATGTGCTGCGCGGCCATCCTACACACGCCACAGGACCACTCACAAACAATGTGTTACCTCTGATAGGGGTCCGCTTGGTGGGGCGCCGAGGGGTAGCTGGGGAAGCCCTCGTTGACGCCCGTCACGCTGTGCCACGGGGCCTCCATGTGCTGCGCGGCCATCCTACACACGCCACAGGACCACTCACAAACAATGTGTTACCTCTGATAGGGGTCCGCTTGGTGGGCGCCGAGGGGTAGCTGGGGAAGCCCTCGTTGACGCCCGTCACGCTGTGCCACGGGGCCTCCATGTGCTGCGCGGCCATCCTACACACGCCACAGGACCACTCACAAACAATGTGTTACCTCTGATAGGGGTCCGCTTGGTGGGCGCGAGGGGTAGCTGGGGAAGCCCTCGTTGACGCCCGTCACGCTGTGCCACGGGGCCTCCATGTGCTGCGCGGCCATCCTACACACGCCACAGGACCACTCACAAACAATGTGTTACCTCTGATAGGGGTCCGCTTGGTGGGCCCGAGGGGTAGCTGGGGAAGCCTCGTTGACGCCCGTCACGCTGTGCCACGGGCCTCCATGTGCTGCGCGGCCATCCTACACACGCCACAGGACCACTCACAAACAATGTGTTACCTCTGATAGGGGTCCGCTTGGTGGGCGCCGAGGGGTAGCTGGGAAGCCTCGTTGACGCCCGTCACGCTGTGCCACGGGGCCTCCATGTGCTGCGCGGCCATCCTACACACGCACAGGACCACTCACAAACAATGTGTTACCTCTGATAGGGGTCCGCTTGGTGGGCGCCGAGGGGTAGCTGGGAAGCCCTCGTTGACGCCCGTCACGCTGTGCCACGGGCCTCCATGTGCTGCGCGGCCATCCTACACACGCCACAGGACCACTCACAAACAATGTGTTACCTCTGATAGGGGTCCGCTTGGTGGGCGCCGAGGGGTAGCTGGGGAAGCCCTCGTTGACGCCCGTCACGCTGTGCCACGGGGCCTCCATGTGCTGCGCGGCCATCCTACACACGCCACAGGACCACTCACAAACAATGTGTTACCTCTGATAGGGGTCCGCTTGGTGGGCGCCGAGGGGTAGCTGGGGAAGCCCTCGTTGACGCCCGTCACGCTGTGCCACGGGGCCTCCATGTGCTGCGCGGCCATCCTACACACGCCACAGGACCACTCACAAACAATGTGTTACCTCTGATAGGGGTCCGCTTGGTGGGCGCCGAGGGGTAGCTGGGGAAGCCCTCGTTGACGCCCGTCACGCTGTGCCACGGGGCCTCCATGTGCTGCGCGGCCATCCTACACACGCCACAGGACCACTCACAAACAATGTGTTACCTCTGATAGGGTCCGCTTGGTGGGCGCCGAGGGGTAGCTGGGGAAGCCCTCGTTGACGCCCGTCACGCTGTGCCACGGGGCCTCCATGTGCTGCGCGGCCATCCTACACACGCCACAGGACCACTCACAAACAATGTGTTACCTCTGATAGGGGTCCGCTTGGTGGGCGCCGAGGGGTAGCTGGGGAAGCCCTCGTTGACGCCCGTCACGCTGTGCCACGGGCCTCCATGTGCTGCGCGGCCATCCTACACACGCCACAGGACCACTCACAAACAATGTGTTACCTCTGATAGGGGTCCGCTTGGTGGGCGCCGAGGGGTAGCTGGGGAAGCCCTCGTTGACGCCCGTCACGCTGTGCCACGGGGCCTCCATGTGCTGCGCGGCCATCCTACACACGCCACAGGACCACTCACAAACAATGTGTTACCTCTGATAGGGGTCCGCTTGGTGGGCGCCGAGGGGTAGCTGGGGAAGCCCTCGTTGACGCCCGTCACGCTGTGCCACGGGGCCTCCATGTGCTGCGCGGCCATCCTACACACGCCACAGGACCACTCACAAACAATGTGTTACCTCTGATAGGGGTCCGCTTGGTGGGCGCCGAGGGGTAGCTGGGGAAGCCCTCGTTGACGCCCGTCACGCTGTGCCACGGGGCCTCCATGTGCTTGCGCGGCCATCCTACACACGCCACAGGACCACTCACAAACAATGTGTTACCTCTGATAGGGGTCCGCTTGGTGGCGCCGAGGGGTAGCTGGGGAAGCCCCTCGTTGACGCCCGTCACGCTGTGCCACGGGCCTCCATGTGCTGCGCGGCCATCCTACACACGCCACAGGACCACTCACAAACAATGTGTTACCTCTGATAGGGGTCCGCTTGGTGGCGCCGAGGGGTAGCTGGGGAAGCCCTCGTTGACGCCCGTCACGCTGTGCCCACGGGCCTCCATGTGCTGCGCGGCATCCTACACACGCCACAGGACCACTCACAAACAATGTGTTACCTCTGATAGGGGTCCGCTTGGTGGGCGCCGAGGGGTAGCTGGGGAAGCCTCGTTGACGCCCGTCACGCTGTGCCACGGGGCCTCCATGTGGCTGCGCGGCCATCCTACACACGCCACAGGACCACTCACAAACAATGTGTTACCTCTGATAGGGGTCCGCTTGGTGGGCGCCGAGGGGTAGCTGGGGAAGCCTTCGTTGACGCCCGTCACGCTGTGCCACGAGGCCTCCATGTGCTGCGCGGCCATCCTACACACGCCACAGGACCACTCACAAACAATGTGTTACCTCTGATAGGGGTCCGCTGGTGGGCGCCGAGG
>JARPMR010000004.1:4917244-5001444 GCA_029955525.1 Oeneis ivallda
ATGGATGGATGGATGGATGGATGGATGGATGGATGGATAGATGTTTGGATGGATGTTTGTTACTCTATAACTCCTCAACGAATGAACCGATTTGGCTGAAATTTGGAAAGAGATAGCTCATAGCCAGGATAACACATAGGCCATTTTCTATCCCGGAAAATTAAAGAGTTCTCGCGGAATCAAAAAACCTTAATCCACGCGGACGAAGTCGCGGTCATCATCTAGTTTTTAATAATAATTGGATTTTTTTTTACAGTATTGCAAATAGATCATTTGATCTTGCCAGATACACCTCCTGAGGTCTCGGCTGCAACTATTGAGACCAGAACACAAAGTTTAAATGAGTCTTTGGCAGGGAGAGGTAAAGTAAATCATCATTTTTATATGTGTGTGTGTGTGTGTGTTGCTATAAAAGTCAATATTAATATTGTTTAACTGTTAACTCTAATAACATCATATTTTATATTATATTTACAGATGATATTCTAGACACTACTCCGCGCCTTTCCGATTCCCGTTTGACTAGTTATAGTGTAGCTCCATCGCAAGGTACGTAATATCTACTTATTAAAAATCCTAATTAGTATTAAACTAGGTGATGCCCGCGACTTCGTTCGCGTGGATTTGGTTTTTAAAATCCCTCGGGAGATCTTTGATTTTCCGGGATAAAACATAGCCTATGTCGCTATCCAGGTCTTCACCTATACCCAGGCAAAAAGTCACGTCGATCCGTAGCTCTGTTGCGGCGTGATTGAAGGACAAACCAACAAACACACTTTCGCATTTATAATATTAGTATGATTGATTGTTTTAAATGACGATCTCCCGGTTCTATTCCGGTAAAATATTATAATTCCCATACCCCTACCAGGTTAACCTGCCATCATCTTACATTTAATTATAACTTACCACTAGGTGAGATCCCAGTCAAGGGCTAACTTCAAGTAGCAGAATTTAAAAAATCATATAAAGTAGCTTCTCGAAATAATTGGAAAAAACTACCTCAAAATACTGTATATGCATCTGACTAACCGACCTTTAACTATGACTGTTACATTTCAGCATCAAGAAATATACGGACGAAAGTGATTGAAGAGGAATTCCGTATTCGTCAAAAAACTTATGAAAGATCCCAAAAAAGGGAAGAGGAGCTGCACAAGTTAAAAGTAGCAGAAAAGGAGTGGATGATTAGGGCAGCAGAGGAAAATTTCCTGAAAGTTAGGGCTGAAAGAGAAGCGGCAGAGGAACTTGTTCGATGTAATAGAGCCAAGAGAGAAGAGGCTGAATTAAGTTTACTATGTTTAAAAAATAAAAACTTACAAAATTAAATTAGTCTTCATTTATTTTAACACCATACATAATATAAAAAAATACAACAATAATCATATAATTTAATGAAAGAAATAAGTCAATTTAAAATCTTAAGCTTAAAACTATTCCTGTTTACATCTTAATATATATATTTCTTGTGTGCGTGTGTATGTCACTGAACTCCTCCTAGACGGCTGGACCGATTTTGATGAAATTTTTTGTGTGAGTTCAAGGGGATTCGAGGATGGTTTAGATTCACAATTTGGTCCACTGGAAAATGTTTATTTAACTAATTTTTCATTAATAAGTAGTGGCGGTACGAAGTTCGCTGGGTCAGCTAGTTTAATAATATAGTAGGTAATAATTAATTTTTAATTGCTAACTAAAATGCCTTACTATAAATGCAGCTCTAATAACACTACCTCGTACTGTATCAATTGTCTGTGAAACTGGGACCACATCAAGATCGTTCATGGGTTCAGGAATTTCTTGATTCGTCTCGATACTAATATTATGTAGTACAGCACATGCTACTATAATATTACATGTATTTGGTAAATTATTTTGTAATTTTCTATTCAAACAGGCAAATCTTCTTTTCCATACACCATTAAACCTCTCTATAATATTTCTGGTGCTAATATGAGCTCTGTTATATTTAATTTCAGGTTGTGTTTGTGGATTATGAACAGGCGTGTACATGTATGACGTTTGTGCATAGCCGCTATCGCCTATCAGTAAACCTGCAAATTCCCCTTCTTCAAATCTCATGTGACACCTGCTGTTTGTGAATATTCTTGAGTCATGGACTGATCCAGGCCAGCGTGCTACAATATCAAATATTTCCATTTGTGGGCCACACACAATTTGCACATTTATTGAAAACCAACCCTTACGGTTGCGAAATACTTCGCCGTTTTGTCGGTTAGGATTTTTAATAGGTATATGTGTACAATCTATGCATCCTATAACCCCAGGAAATCCGGCAATGCGATGAAACTGTATCTTCACATTAGCTTGCTCAGGAACGTTTGGAAATTTAATGAAACGTCCTATTTTTAAAGCTAGTGCTTTAGAAATATTAGCCACAATCTTTGATACAACTGATTGACTTATTTTGTGCAAATCTCCGCAAACGATCTGGAAACAATAGTTACCATTAATTAATTATCAATAATAGGTACAAGACGACGATAATACATCTGTGTAGATTTTGGTTTTGTGGTGCCCGGGAGCTTTAGTTTTCCGGGATAAAAATGGGCTGAATTTCATGAATCTCAGTTGAACAGATGGGTCATGAAAGTGTAGGTACCAAACAAGTGCTTTCGCACATATATATAATATTATTACTACTCATTGCATCTAACTTTCGCATTTATAATCTACTCTAGAAATCAATGCCTTGAATTTCTCTTACAATCATAAGATGACTTAAGTACTACACGACTGTAAACCACTTAATATGTACTTACTTGAAAGTTTCCTGTTGCGTAAAATCGCAAAGCGGCTAGCACTTGAATCATGGGTGGAATTGGCATTCCACGATTGTTAGAACCCATAGGATTTTGGATTAGTAGCGGTAACAAAAACTGTGCCACAACATCTTTGGTAAAGCGATATCTAATTTTAAATTCATGTTCGTCATATAGATCTATCGGATTTTCTGCATCTCGTAAATATCGACGCGATAAGTATTCATAAGGACTATCGCACATATATTCAATAAACTCTTCGAAAGACATTTTAAAACTCTGATAAAATACGCGTTATTTAGCTAGGATTCACTCAAAACATCCTCAAGGTAGATGCCGATCAACCTTACGTTTGACAGTTGCTTACTCCACTCATACTCACCTCGAGTGAGGAAACTCCTCGAGTGGAGGTGAAAAATTACAACCAACACCCATATTCTAAGTCGTAACCTCATGATTTCCTTGACTCGACTCTACCTCACTGAGGCGATTTCATATTCTTAGTTGTAATTTTTCACCTCCACTCGAGGAGTTTCCTCACTCGAGGTGAGTATGAGTGGAGTAAGCAACTGTCAAACGTAAGGTTGATCGGCATCTACCTTGAGGATGTTTTGAGTGAATCCTAGCTAAATAACGCGTATTTTATCAGAGTTTTAAAATGTCTTTCGAAGAGTTTATTGAATATATGTGCGATAGTCCTTATGAATACTTATCGCGTCGATATTTACGAGATGCAGAAAATCCGATAGATCTATATGACGAACATGAATTTAAAATTAGATATCGCTTTACCAAAGATGTTGTGGCACAGTTTTTGTTACCGCTACTAATCCAAAATCCTATGGGTTCTAACAATCGTGGAATGCCAATTCCACCCATGATTCAAGTGCTAGCCGCTTTGCGATTTTACGCAACAGGAAACTTTCAAGTAAGTACATATTAAGTGGTTTACAGTCGTGTAGTACTTAAGTCATCTTATGATTGTAAGAGAAATTCAAGGCATTGATTTCTAGAGTAGATTATAAATGCGAAAGTTAGATGCAATGAGTAGTAATAATATTATATATATGTGCGAAAGCACTTGTTTGGTACCTACACTTTCATGACCCATCTGTTCAACTGAGATTCATGAAATTCAGCCCATTTTTATCCCGGAAAACTAAAGCTCCCGGGCACCACAAAACCAAAATCTACACAGATGTATTATCGTCGTCTTGTACCTATTATTGATAATTAATTAATGGTAACTATTGTTTCCAGATCGTTTGCGGAGATTTGCACAAAATAAGTCAATCAGTTGTATCAAAGATTGTGGCTAATATTTCTAAAGCACTAGCTTTAAAAATAGGACGTTTCATTAAATTTCCAAACGTTCCTGAGCAAGCTAATGTGAAGATACAGTTTCATCGCATTGCCGGATTTCCTGGGGTTATAGGATGCATAGATTGTACACATATACCTATTAAAAATCCTAACCGACAAAACGGCGAAGTATTTCGCAACCGTAAGGGTTGGTTTTCAATAAATGTGCAAATTGTGTGTGGCCCACAAATGGAAATATTTGATATTGTAGCACGCTGGCCTGGATCAGTCCATGACTCAAGAATATTCACAAACAGCAGGTGTCACATGAGATTTGAAGAAGGGGAATTTGCAGGTTTACTGATAGGCGATAGCGGCTATGCACAAACGTCATACATGTACACGCCTGTTCATAATCCACAAACACAACCTGAAATTAAATATAACAGAGCTCATATTAGCACCAGAAATATTATAGAGAGGTTTAATGGTGTATGGAAAAGAAGATTTGCCTGTTTGAATAGAAAATTACAAAATAATTTACCAAATACATGTAATATTATAGTAGCATGTGCTGTACTACATAATATTAGTATCGAGACGAATCAAGAAATTCCTGAACCCATGAACGATCTTGATGTGGTCCCAGTTTCACAGACAATTGATACAGTACGAGGTAGTGTTATTAGAGCTGCATTTATAGTAAGGCATTTTAGTTAGCAATTAAAAATTAATTATTACCTACTATATTATTAAACTAGCTGACCCAGCGAACTTCGTACCGCCACTACTTATTAATGAAAAATTAGTTAAATAAACATTTTCCAGTGGACCAAATTGTGAATCTAAACCATCCTCGAATCCCCTTGAACTCACACAAAAAATTTCATCAAAATCGGTCCAGCCGTCTAGGAGGAGTTCAGTGACATACACACGCACACAAGAAATATATATATTAAGATGTAAACAGGAATAGTTTTAAGCTTAAGATTTTAAATTGACTTATTTCTTTCATTAAATTATATGATTATTGTTGTATTTTTTTATATTATGTATGGTGTTAAAATAAATGAAGACTAATTTAATTTTGTAAGTTTTTATTTTTTAAACATAGTAAACTTAATTCAGTCTCTTCTCTCTTGGCTCTATTACATCGAACAAGTTCCTCTGCCGCTTCTCTTTCAGCCCTAACTTTCAGGAAATTTTCCTCTGCTGCCCTAATCATCCACTCCTTTTCTGCTACTTTTAACTTGTGCAGCTCCTCTTCCCTTTTTTGGGATCTTTCATAAGTTTTTTGACGAATACGGAATTCCTCTTCAATCACTTTCGTCCGTATATTTCTTGATGCTGAAATGTAACAGTCATAGTTAAAGGTCGGTTAGTCAGATGCATATACAGTATTTTGAGGTAGTTTTTTCCAATTATTTCGAGAAGCTACTTTATATGATTTTTTAAATTCTGCTACTTGAAGTTAGCCCTTGACTGGGATCTCACCTAGTGGTAAGTTATAATTAAATGTAAGATGATGGCAGGTTAACCTGGTAGGGGTATGGGAATTATAATATTTTACCGGAATAGAACCGGGAGATCGTCATTTAAAACAATCAATCATACTAATATTATAAATGCGAAAGTGTGTTTGTTGGTTTGTCCTTCAATCACGCCGCAACAGAGCTACGGATCGACGTGACTTTTTGCCTGGGTATAGGTGAAGACCTGGATAGCGACATAGGCTATGTTTTATCCCGGAAAATCAAAGATCTCCCGAGGGATTTTAAAAACCAAATCCACGCGAACGAAGTCGCGGGCATCACCTAGTTTAATACTAATTAGGATTTTTAATAAGTAGATATTACGTACCTTGCGATGGAGCTACACTATAACTAGTCAAACGGGAATCGGAAAGGCGCGGAGTAGTGTCTAGAATATCATCTGTAAATATAATATAAAATATGATGTTATTAGAGTTAACAGTTAAACAATATTAATGTTGACTTTTATAGCAACACACACACACACACACATATAAAAATGATGATTTACTTTACCTCTCCCTGCCAAAGACTCATTTAAACTTTGTGTTCTGGTCTCAATAGTTGCAGCCGAGACCTCAGGAGGTGTATCTGGCAAGATCAAATGATCTATTTGCAATACTGTAAAAAAAAATCCAATTATTATTAAAAACTAGATGATGACCGCGACTTCGTCCGCGTGGATTAAGGTTTTTTGATTCCGCGAGAACTCTTTAATTTTCCGGGATAGAAAATGGCCTATGTGTTATCCTGGCTATGAGCTATCTCTTTCCAAATTTCAGCCAAATCGGTTCATTCGTTGAGGAGTTATAGAGTAACAAACATCCATCCAAACATCTATCCATCCATCCATCCATCCATCCATCCATCCATCCATCCATCCATCCATCTATTAAAGTATTTATTAAAATATTTATATATATAGATATAATAGCTGATACCCGCGACTTCGTCTGCGTGGATTTAGTTTTTAAAATCCCTCGGGAACTTTTTGATTTTCCGGGATAAAAAGTAGCCTAAATATACAGGTCTTCTACAGGCCACTCTACAGGTCCTCACCTATATCAATGCAAAAAATCATGTCGATCCGTAGTTCTGATGCAGCGTGATTGAAGGACAAACCAACAACCAAACACACTTTCGCATTTATAATATTAGATGTTTATTAGACTTCATCCATGTGAAATTCGGAATATGTCGTATCATGTGATATCATGTATGTGATTATCACAACGAGTAGATGTGCAAATGTGTGCTCTAATACAGGTTAGCGTTAAGTATCTTATATTATAAGGTTAAGTAACTATTTTATTAGTATTGAGCGCCACCTCGCCAACAAACTGGCCCACCAGTTTGGCGAGATAGTGATCCTTTTTGTTATTATATCATGATAAAATAAATTAAAAAAAAAAGTAAGGATTTCAATGCCATTTACCTTCACTACAAGGAATATTATCACTGTCGATTACATCAATCAACTCAACATCCGTTTGATCAGCAAGAGCATCCTCTAGTACTGGGGCTGGGCTAGAGGTGCTGGGTGACTCGGGGTTAAACGCTCCACCGCCTGTTCTCATTCTTTCCCTTTTTTCTTGGGCCAATATACTTTTACGCCTTGTCTTCATATTGTCCCAACATTTTTTAAGTTGAGCTTCAGTTCTCTGAAAAATAATAATACAATATTATATTAAATAAGACAAAACAGCCTAAACGGGTGAAGCTAGAGATTTGAAATCTTGAGTATCGTATCCAACTTTTCCTCCAAGAAGTTGGGTATCCTCAGATTTGCCCCTCTATGGAATGATTTAAGGAAATTGTACACGTATGAATTTGCGGCCTAAAGCTAGTCTATTGTAGGTAAATGGACTGTCTGATTGACCTATTTATGTACTGCGAAAACAGCTTATTCTAGAAAATTAAGATTTTGCATGCAGTGATAAATGATAATGTATTTAAAAAATTCCACACATACATAATGGGTGGGTCAGTTAGTCAAGAAATAACAATTGCCAAAATGTTACATACAGTTTGCCAAGTGTGAAGAATATAATATTTTGAACTATCTAGTTACAGTAGGTACTTACTTTTGAATTGGTTTCAATGGTATTGAACTCCTGTGTAAGGCGAGTCCATGCAGTTTTTTTTGTTGCTGCATTCCCCATAGTTGTAGCCATGGAGTTTAATTTATATTTTAATATCAGCTCTTGCAGGCAGATCTTTTCACTTTCATCAAAAAACTGTCTTCCAGTTCCAGCCATTTCAAAACGTAAATATAACTTGGGCAATTCACAATAAAAAGGACAACACAACTCTGAATACAGTGAAACACTACGAACGAAATATTTTTGTTCCCAAGTCATTAACTTCACAAGTGTTACAATATTTTTTACCCAAAACATTTCTATTTGTCTCAAGTGGTTACCTGCAGTTAAAATTGGCTTGTTTTTATGGATTTTTGTGTTCGCTTTCATATTTTTAACACTTGATACAAATATGTGACACTTGAAATTGAAAGCCATAGTTCAAATTTCGTTTAAAATAGTAAGTATAACCAACATAACAAATGATACATTCCTCAAAATTATGACGCAATCGTTGAATTTTACCTCGACTCCACTCGACTCACACTCATTCAAGGAAATTCATTATTTCCTTAGCTTTACAACTAAGAATACCAATTTGGAGGGACGTTCGAGTCCTTCCTTGAGGCGCCCTCGAGTGAGGATGAGTCGAGGGGCTTTCGAGGTTACGACTTAGAATATGGGTGTATGATGGTAGCGGACTAACTTATAAGTATCTTTATTATAATCAAAATAGTAGGTTGAGGAAAAAGTTCAAATTGGACTTACCTTTGCTGAGGAATGCTGCGGCTTCCTCCCACGGAAATGAAACCAGGTGAACACGTTTAATTTATTTTTATTTTTATTTAGAAACTTAATTCCAAGTAGTTGTTACTTTAGATTTGCAATAACACATGGCTTACATAACAGTTCTAGATGAATCATAGGTGTATTGGATAAATAGTGTACATTTTACTGTTGCACTGCAAGGATTTCACGTTCCCTGATGTTTAGCTCGGCTGAGTATTTGCCGTGTGAGATGTAATCAGATAGTAACATAAAACATAGCTAAGAAAATGGTAATTGGTTAAATATAGATAAAGAACTGCTTATTTTTTAGGTTCCATTGGTCAAAAATTTTAAAACATCGATTTAACCTTTATTGTTCTAAGAACCTTTAAGAAATTATTATGCTTATACTCTCAAAATTTAATTTAAATTAAACTACAAAAGTTCATGTGTAAATCGGTAATTAGTTTCTTTTATTTAATCTAAATAAATAACCAGCATACACAGTCATTTCTGCTAATATTCCGGGGTCTGCAACGCATATAAAGTAATTCACATTAAATTATTACATACCTTATCGCTAATCACTATATTATACATAATATATTATCGCTTATCACTAATTACTTATCTTATCGCTAATTTTTTTTTTTTGGATCCTGTATTTCGGAGTGACCGAGATTCAATGTGGGATTTGTGAAGGGCGAGGGATAATTCTTAGGTTCAGCATCAGTTCTCGACTGATCTTTGGGCTACTTGCACGAAACTTCAGGATAATTTGGAACAGCAATTTATTACATACCACCACCCCTAAAACGGCCCCTGACCTCACATCTATTCATTTTAACCACAACACGACAGACAAACCACCATCTGAACGTGAGGGTAGTCATCAAAATGCACAAATTAATTGACAATTATTATGACTTAGGCGTGTCAAAATATTTGTAGCGATAATTCACTATCGCTACTCACTATTTACTTATCTTATCGCAAGTCAATAATTACTTATCTTATCGTTTTTCACTAATTTCTTATCTTATCGCTAATCACTAATTACTTATCTTATCGGTTATCACTAATTACTTATCGCTAATCACATCTTATCGCTAATCACATCTTATCGCTTATTACTAATTACTTATCTTATCGCTTATCAATAGTTACTTATCTTATAGCTTATCACTTATTACTTATCTTATCGTTTATCATTTCTTATCTTATCGCTTATCACTAATTACTTACCTTATCGCTAATTAACATATTATCTTATCAATAATTACTTGGGAGATGCCCCGCCGCTCACGTCCGCAGGGACTAACTTCCACTTCCCTGCACGTGTTCCCTGGGTGGTGCTAAACAAGCGACGAACTAGACGGCGTAACATGCCATACGATTAAAAAAACTAATTACTTTTCTTATCGCTTATTACTAATTACTTAACTATTCGCTATTTACTAAACATATCTTATCACAAATTTTTTATCTTATCGCTTATCACTAATTACCTATGTTATTGCTAATTACTAATAACATATCTTATCACTAATTACTTATCTTATCGCTAATCAATAATTTCTTATCTTATCGCTTATCACTAATTACTTATCGCTAATTACTTATCGCTTATTACTAATTACTTAACTAATCGCTATTTACTAATAACATATCTTATCACAAATTTTTTATCTTATCGCTTATCACTAATTACTTATCTTATCGCTTATCACTAATAACTTATCCTATCGTTTATCACTAATTTCTTATCTTATCGCTTATCACTAATAACTTATCTTATCGCTTATCACTAATATTATCACTTATCACTAATTATTTTACTAATCGCTAGTTACTAATAACATATCTTATGACTAATTACTTATCTGATCGCTTATCACTAATTACTTATCCTATTGTTTATGACTAATTTCTTATCTTATCGCTAATCAATAATTTCTTATCTTATCGCTTATCACTAATTACTTATCGCTTATTACTTATCTTATCGCTTATCACTTACCTTATCGTTTATCACTAATAACTTATCTAATCGTTTATGACTAATTACTTATCGCTTATCACTAATAACATCTTATCGCTAATTACTAATTACTAATTACATATCTTATCACAAATTACTTATAGTTTATCACTAATTTCTAATCTTATCGCTAACAGTAATAACTTACCTTATCGCTCATCGCTAATTACTATCACTAATTTCTTATCTTATCGTTTATCTTTAATCTCACATCTTATCGCTTATCACTAATTACTTATCTTATCGCTTATCACTAGTTACTTATCCTATAGCTTATCACTAATGACTTATCTTATCGCTTATCACTAATGACTTATCTTATCGCTTATCACTAGTTACTTATCTTATAGCTTATCACTAATTTCTAATCTTATCGCTAATCAGTAATAACTTATCTTATCGCTTATCACTAATTACTTATCTTATCGTTTATCATTTCTTATCTTATCGCTTATCACTAAATACTTATGTTATCGCTAATTAACATATTATTTTATCACTAATTACTTATCTTATCGCTTATTACTAATAACTTAACTAATCGCTATTTACTAAACATATCTTATCACAAATTTTTTATCTTATCGCTTATCATTAATTTACTAATCGCTAATTATGAATAACATATCTGATCACTAATTACTTATCTTATCGTTAATGACTAATTTCTTATCTTATCGCTAATCACTAATTACTTATCTTATCGGTTATCACCAATTACTTATCGCTAATCACATCTTATCGCTAATCACATCTTATCGCTAATCACATCTTATCGCTAATCACATCTTATCGCTTATTACTAATTACTTATCTTATCGTTTATCATTTCTTATCTTATCGCTTATCACTAATTACTTACCTTATCGCTAATTAACATATTATCTTATCAATAATTACTTGGGGGATGCCCCGCCGCTCACGTCCGCAGGAACTAACTTCCACTTCCCTACACGTGTTCCCTGGGTGGTGCTAAACAAGCGACGAACTAGACGGCGTAACATGCCATACGATTAAAAAAAACTAATTACTTTTCTTATCGCTTATTACTAATTACTTAACTATTCGCTATTTACTAAACATATCTTATCACAAATTTTTTATCTTATCGCTTATCACTAATTACCTATGTTATTGCTAATTACTAATAACATATCTTATCACTAATTACTTATCTTATCGCTAATCAATAATTTCTTATCTTATCGCTTATCACTAATTACTTATCGCTAATTACTTATCGCTTATTACTAATTACTTAACTAATCGCTATTTACTAATAACATATCTTATCACAAATTTTTTATCTTATCGCTTATCACTAATTACTTATCTTATCGCTTATCACTAATAACTTATCCTATCGTTTATCACTAATTTCTTATCTTATCGCTTATCACTAATAACTTATCTTATCGCTTATCACTAATATTATCACTTATCACTAATTATTTTACTAATCGCTAATTACTAATAACATATCTTATGACTAATTACTTATCTGATCGCTTATCACTAATTACTTATCCTATTGTTTATGACTAATTTCTTATCTTATCGCTAATCAATAATTTCTTATCTTATCGCTTATCACTAATTACTTATCGCTTATTACTTATCTTATCGCTTATCACTTACCTTATCGTTTATCACTAATAACTTATCTAATCGTTTATGACTAATTACTTATCGCTTATCACTAATAACATCTTATCGCTAATTACTAATTACTAATTACATATCTTATCACAAATTACTTATAGTTTATCACTAATTTCTAATCTTATCGCTAACAGTAATAACTTACCTTATCGCTCATCACTAATTACTATCACTAATTTCTTATCTTATCGTTTATGTTTAATCTCACATCTTATCGCTTATCACTAATTACTTATCTTATCGCTTATCACTAGTTACTTATCCTATAGCTTATCACTAATGACTTATCTTATCGCTTATCACTAATGACTTATCTTATCGCTTATCACTAGTTACTTATCTTATAGCTTATCACTAATTTCTAATCTTATCGCTAATCAGTAATAACTTATCTTATCGCTTATCACTAATTACTTATCTTATCGTTTATCATTTCTTATCTTATCGCTTATCACTAAGTACTTATGTTATCGCTAATTAACATATTATTTTATCACTAATTACTTATCTTATCGCTTATTACTAATAACTTAACTAATCGCTATTTACTAAACATATCTTATCACAAATTTTTTATCTTATCGCTTATCACTAATTACTTATCTTATCGCTTTCGCTTATCACTCATTAATTTACTAATCGCTAATTACGAATAACATATCTTATCACTAATTACTTATCTTATCGTTTATCACTAATTACTTATCTAATCGTTTATGACTAATTACTTATCGCTTATCACTAATAACTTATCTTACCGCTAATTACTAATTTCATATCTTATCACAAATTACGTATAGTTTATCACTTTACTTATCTAATCGTTTATGACTAATTACTTATCGCTTATCACTAATAACATCTTATCGCTAATTACTAATTACTAATTACATATCTTATCACAAATTACTTATAGTTTATCACTAATTTCTTATCCTATCGCTAACAGTAATAACTAACCTTATCGCTCATCACTAATTACTATCACTAATTTCTTATCTTATCGTTTATCTTTAATCTCACATCTTATCGCTTATCACTAATTACTTATCTTATCGCTTATCACTAGTTACTTATCCTATAGCTTATCACTAATGACTTATCTTATCGCTTATCACTAATGACTTATCTTATCGCTTATCACTAGTTACTTATCTTATAGCTTATCACTAATTACTTATCTTATCGCTAATTACTAATGACTAACTACATATCTTATCACTTATTACTTATCGTTTATCACTAATTTCTTATCTTATCGTTTATCTTTAATCTCACATCTTATCGCTTATCACTAATTACTTATCTTATCGCTTATCACTAGTTACTTATCCTATAGCTTATCACTAATGACTTATCTTATCGCTTATCACTAATGACTTATCTTATCGCTTATCACTAGTTACTTATCTTATAGCTTATCACTAATTACTTATCTTATAGCTTATCACTAATTACTTATCTTATCGCTAATTACTAATGACTAACTACATATCTTATCGCTTATTACTTATCGTTTATCACTAATTACTTATCTTATCGCTTATCACTAATTACTTATCGCTAATTACTTATCGCTTATTACTAATTACTTAACTAATCGCTATTTACTAATAACATATCTTATCACAAATTTTTTATCTTATCGCTTATCACTAATTACTTATCTTATCGCTTATCACTAATAACTTATCCTATCGTTTATCACTAATTTCTTATCTTATCGCTTATCACTAATAACTTATCTTATCGCTTATCACTAATCTTATCACTTATCACTAATTATTTTACTAATCGCTAACTACTAATAACATATCTTATGACTAATTACTTATCTGATCGCTTATCACTAATTACTTATCCTATTGTTTATGACTAATTTCTTATCTTATCGCTAATCAATAATTTCTTATCTTATCGCTTATCACTCATAACATCTTATCGCTAATTACTAATTACTAATTACTAATTACATATCTTATCACAAATTACTTATAGTTTATCACTAATTTCTAATCTTATCGCTAATCAGTAATAACTTATCTTATCGCTTATCACTAATTACTTATCTTATCGTTTATCATTTCTTATCTTATCGCTTATCACTAAGTACTTATGTTATCGCTAATTAACATATTATTTTATCACTAATTACTTATCTTATCGCTTATTACTAATAACTTAACTAATCACTATTTACTAAACATATCTTATCACAAATTTTTTATCTTATCGCTTATCACTCATTAATTTACTAATCGCTAATTACTAATTACATATCTTATCTCTAATTACTTATCTTATCGTTTATCACTAATCACTTATCTAATCGTTTATGACTAATTACTTATCGCTTATCACTAATAACTTATCTTACCGCTAATTACTAATTACTAATTTCATATCTTATCAAAAATCACTTATAGTTTATCACTTTACTTATCTAATCGTTTATGACTAATTACTTATTGCTTATCACTAATAACATCTTATCGCTAATTACTAATTACATATCTTATCACAAATTACTTATAGTTTATCACTAATTTCTTATCCTATCGCTAATCAGTAATAACTTACCTTATCGCTTATCACTAATTACTATCACGAATTTCTTATCTTATCGTTTATCTTTAATCTCACATCTTATCACTTATCACTAGTTACTTATCTTATAGCTTATCACTAATTACTTATCTTATCGCTTATCACTAATTACTTATCTTATCGCTTATCACTAATTACTTATCTTATCGCTTATCACTAATTACTTATCTTATCGCTTATCACTAGTTACTTATCTTATCGCTTATCACTAGTTACTTATCTTATAGCTTATCACTAATTGCTTATCTTATCGCTAATTACTAATGACTAACTACATATCTTATCACTTTTTACTTATCTTAGCGTTTATCACTAATTACTTATCTTATCGCTTATCACTAATTACTTATCTTATCGCTTATTACTAATTACTTAACTAATCACTATTTACTAATAACATATCTTATCACAAATTTTTTATCTTATCGCTTATCACTAATTACTTATCTTATCGCTTATCACTAATTACTTATCGCTTATTACTTATCTTATAGCTTATCACTAATAAAGTGTCTAATCGTTTATGACTAATTACATCTTATCGCTAATTACTAATTACATATCTTATCACAAATTACTTATAGTTTATCACTAATTTCTAATCTTATCGCTAATCAGTAATAACTTATCGCTTATCACTAATTACTATCACTAATTTCTTATCTTATCGTTTATCACTAATTTCACATCTTATCGCTTATCACTAATTACTTATCTTATCGCTTATCACTAATTTCTTTACTAATCGCAAAGTACTTATCGCTAATAATTACATATCTTATCGCTTACCACTAATTACGTATCTTATCTCTAATCAAAATTACTTACCTTATTGCATATCATTAATTACTTATCTTATCGCTAATTACTCAAAACATATCTTATCACAAATCACTAACGAGACCAGACGAGACCAGACGAGACCAGATGAGACCAGACGAGACCAGACCAGACGAGACCAGACCAGACGAGACCAGGTCAGACTAGACGAGACTAGACAAGACCAGACGAGACGAGATCAAACAGGACCAGACGAAATAGGACCAGACTAGACCAGACCAGACGATAAGAGACCAGATGAGACAAGAGGACTAAACGACACCAGACAAGACCAGACGAGACCATACGAGACCATACGAGACCATACGAGACCATACGAGACCATACGAGACCATACGAGACCATACGAGACCATACGAGACCATACCAGACCAGACCAGACCAGACCAGACAAGACCAGACCAGAGGGGACCAGACCAGACAAGACCAGACCAGACGAGACCAGACGAGACCAGACCCGACCTGACGAGACCTGGCGAGGCCAGACCAGACGAGACGTAACTAGACCAGAGAGACGAAACTAGACCAGACGAAACCAGAGGAACCAGACGAGATCAGACGAGACCAGACGCGACCAGACCTGACGAGACCAGACCAGGCGAGGCCCGACACGACGCAGCAGACAGGTGACACCGCAGACAGGTGACACGCAGTGGCACCGTGCCTGGCGCTGCGTCAGGAAGTGACGCGCTCGCCAGCGCACCGACAGGTGGCGCGCAGTGGCACCGTGGCTGGCACTGCGACAGGTCCCTGCGAGCTCGACAGCGCAATGGCAGGTGAGGCGCAGATTCGCCGTGGCCGGCACTGCGTCACGCCTCTGCGTGTTCGGCAGGTGAGGCGCAGATGCTCCGTAGCCGTCGCTGCGACGAGCTCAAACGCGCTCGGCAGTGCACCGGCAGGTGAGGCGAAGACGCGCCGTGACTGACGATGCGCCGTGCTCCACCGCGCACGGTAGCGCACCGATAGGTGAGGGGCAGACGCACTGTGGCCGGTGCTGCGAGACGCCTCTGCGTGCTCGGCAGCGCATAGGCAGGTGAGGTGCAGACGCACCGTGGCCAGCGCTGCGCCATGCTCCAACGCGCACGACAGCGCACCAGCAGGTGCGGCGCAGACGAGCCGTGCTCCAACGGACACGGCAGCGCACCGGCAGGTGAGAGGCAAACGCGCCGCAACCGGCGCTGCGCCATGCTCCAACGCGCACGGCAGCGCACCAGCAGGTGCGGCGCAGACGAGCCGTGTTCGGCGCTGCGACGCATCTCTGCGTGCTCGGCAGCGCACAGGCAGGTGAGACGCAGACGCGCCGTGCTCCAACGGACACGGCAGCGCACCGGCAGGTGAGGCTCAGACGCGCCGTGGCCAGTGCTGCAACACGCTCCATTGCGCACTGCAGCGCACCAGCATGTGAGGCGCAGATGCAGGTGCTCGGCAGCGCACAGGCAGGTGAGACGCAGACGCGCCGTGCTCCAACGGACACGGCAGCTCACTGGCAGGTGAGGCGTAGACGTGCCGTGGCCGGCGCTGCGACACGCCTCTGCGTGTTCGACAGCGCACCAGCAGGTGAGGCGTGGACGCGCCGTGGCTGGCACTGCGACAAGCTCCGACCTGCTCGGCAGCGCACCGGCAGATGAGCCGTGCTGAGCCGAGCTGCGAACGGTCCACCATCTAGAGCGAGAATGACACGCAGACGCAAGGCATCAGCCACCCGTATTTATACCAAAGCATGCTTGTAATCAGTGCAACAATACAACTACAATATAATGCACCACAATACAACACCATGACAAGAAAAGACAAGACTAGATGAGCAAAGCCGAGCCGAGCCGTGCCCAGTAGAGCACCAGCAGGTGAGGCGCAGACGCACCGTGGCCGGCGCTACTACACGCCCCTGCGTGTTCGACAGCGCAACAGCAGGTGATGCGCAGACGCGCCGTGGCCGGCATTGCGACACGCCTCTGCGTGCTCAGTAACACACCGGTAGGTGAGACGTAGACGCACAGTGGCCGGCGCTGCGCTTCGACACGCTCAGCAGCGCACGAGCAGGTGAGGCGCAGACGTGATGTGGCCGGCGCTGCGAGGTGCTCCAACGCACTCGGCAGAACACCAGCAGGTGAGGCGCACATGAGCCGTTGTCGGCGCTGCGCTCCAATACGTTCGGCAACGCACC
This sequence comes from Oeneis ivallda, assembly GCA_029955525.1. Taxonomy (NCBI): domain Eukaryota; kingdom Metazoa; phylum Arthropoda; class Insecta; order Lepidoptera; family Nymphalidae; genus Oeneis; species Oeneis ivallda. Next base: position 4,935,025 of record JARPMR010000004.1, read on the forward strand.
AGCAGGTGAGGCGCAGACGCGCCGTAGCCAGCGCTGCGACACGCTCCATTGCGCACTGCAGCGCACCAGCATGTGAGGCGCAGATGCATCGTGGCCGGCGCTGTGCAATGACGTGCTCAGCAGCGCACCAGCATGTGAGGCGCAGACGCGCCGTGGCCGACGCTGCGACATGCCCTTGCGTGCTCAGCAACGATCGGCTGGTGAGGCGCAGACGTGCCGTGGCCAGCGCTGCGACACGCTCAATTGCGCACTGCAGCGTACCGGCATGTGAGGCGCAGATGCATCGTGGCCGGCGCTGTGCAACGACGCGCTCAGCAGCCCACCAGCAGGTGAGGCGCAGAAGCGCCGTGGCCGACGCTGCGACACGCCCCTGCGTGCTCGGCAGCGTATCGGCTGGTGAGGCGGAGACGTGCCGTGGCCAGCGCTGCGAGACGCTCCATTGCGCACTGCAGCGCACCAGCAGGTGAGGCGCAGACGCGCCGTGGCCGATGCTGCGACACGCCCCTACGTGCTCGGCAGCGTATCGGCTGGTGAGGCGGAGACGTGCCGTGGCCAGCGCTGCGACACGCTCCATTGCGCACTGCAGCACACCGGCATGTGAGGCGCAGATGCATCGTGGCCGGCGCTGTATAACGACGCGCTCGGCAGCGCATCAGCAGGTGAGGCGCAGACGCGCCGTGGCCGACGCTGCGACATGCCCCTGCGTGCTCAGCAACGCATCGGCTGGTGAGGTGCAGACGTGCCGTGGCCAGCACTGCGATACGCTCAATTGCGCACTGCAGCGTACCGGCATGTGAGGCGCAGATGCATCGTGGCCGGCGCTGTGCAACGACGCGCTCAGCAGCCCACCAGCAGGTGAGGCGCAGAAGCGCCGTGGCCGACGCTGCGACACGCCCCTGCGTGCTCGGCAGCGTATCGGCTGGTGAGGCGCAGTCGTGCCGTGGCCAGCGCTGCGACACGCTCCATTGCGCACTGCAGCGCACCGGCATCTGAGGCGCAGATGCATCGTGGCCGGCGCTGTATAACGACGCGCTCGGCAGCGCATCAGCAGATGAGGCGCAGACGCGCCGTGGCCAGCACTGCGACGCGCTCCAACGTGCACGACAGCTCACTGGCAGGTGAGGCGTAGACGTGCCGTGGCCGGCGCTGCGACACGCCTCTGCGTGTTTGACAGCGCACCAGCAGGTGAGGCGCAGACGCGCCGTGGCTGGCACTGCGACAAGCTCCGACCTGCTCGGCAGCGCACCGGCAGATGAGCCGTGCTGAGCCGAGCTGCGAACTTTCCACCATCTAGAGCGAGAATGATACGTAGACGCAAGGCATCAGCCACCCGTATTTATACCAAAGCATGCTTGTAATCAATGCAACAATAGGTACAACTACAAGATAATGCACCACAATACAACAACAAGATAAGAAAAGACAAGACTAGATGAGCAAAGCCGAGCCGTGCCCAGTAGAGCACCAGCAGGTGAGGCTCAGACGCACCGTGGCCGGCGCTACTACGCGCCACTGCGTGTTCGACAGCGCACCAGCAGGTGAGGCGCATACGCGCCGTGGCCAGCGTTGCGAAGTGCTCCAACGCGCTCGGCAGCACACCGGCAAGTGAGACGCACACGATGACACGAGCCGTTGTCGGCGCTGCGCTCCCATACGCTCGGCAACGCACCAGCAGGTGAGGCACAGACGCACAGTGGGCGGCGCTGCGCTTCGACGCGCTCAGCAGCGCACGAGCAGGTGAGGCTCAGACGTGCCGTGGCCGGCGCTGCGAAGTGCTCCAACGCACTCGCCAGCACACCGGCAAGTGAGGCGCACACGAGCCGTTGACAGCGCTGCGCTCCCATACGCTCGGCAACGCACCAGCAGGTGAGGCGCAGACGTGCCGTGGCCAGCGCTGCGACACGCTCAATTGCGCACTGCAGTGCACCAGCATGTGAGGCGCAGATGCATCATGGTCGGCGCTGTGCAACGACGCGCTCGGCAGCGCATCAGCAGGTGAGGCGCAGACGCGCCGTGGCCAGCGCTGCGACGCGCTCCAACGCGCACGGCAGCTCACTGGCAGGTGAGGCGTAGACGTGCCGTGGCCGGCGCTGCGACACGCCTCTGCATGTTCGACAGCGCACCAGCAGGTGATGCGCAGACGCGCCGTGGCCGACGCTGCGACACGCTCCATTGCGCACTGCAGCGCACCAGCATGTGAGACGCAGATGCATCGTGGACGGCGCTGTGCAATGACGTGCTCAGCAGCGCACCAGCAGATGAGGTGCAGACGCGCCGAGGCCAACGCTGCGACACGCCCCTGCGTGCTCGGCAGCGCATCGGCTGGTTAGGCGCAGACGTGCCGTGGCCAGCGCTGCGACACGCTCCATTGCGCACTGCAGCGCACCAGCATGTGAGGCGCAAATGCATCGTGGCCGGCGCTGTGCAACGACGCGCTCGGCAGCGCATCAGCAGGTGAGGCGCAGACGCGCCGTGGCCAGCGCTGCGACGCGCTCCAACGCGTACGGCAGCTCACTGGCAGGTGAGGCGTAGACGTGCCGTGGCCGGCGCTGCGACACGCCTCTGCGTGTTCGACAGCGCACCAGCAGGTGAGGCGCAGACGCGCCGTGGCCGACGCTGCGACACGCTCCATTGCGCACTGCAGCACACCAGCATGTGAGACGCAGATGCATCGTGGACGGCGCTGTGCAATGACTTGCTCAGCAGCGCACCAGCAGGTGAGGTGCAGACGCGCCGAGGCCGACGCTGCGACACGCCCCTGCGTGCTCGGCAGCGCATCGGCTGGTTAGGCGCAGACGTGCCGTGGCCAGCGCTGCGACACGCTCCATTGCGCACTGCAGCGCACCAGCATGTGAGGCGCAGATGCATCGTGGCCGGCGCTGTGCAACGACGCGCTCGGCAGCGCATCAGCAGGTGAGGCGCAGACGCGCCGTGGCCAGCGCTGCGACGCGCTCCAACGCGCATGGCAGCTCACTGGCAGATGAGGCGTAGACGTGCCGTGGCCGGCGCTGCGACACGCCTCTGCGTGTTCGACAGCGCACCAGCAGGTGAGGCGCAGACGCGCCGTGGCCGACGCTGCGACACGCTCCATTGCGCACTGTAGCGCACCAGCATGTGAGACGCAGATGCATCGTGCACGGCGCTGTGCAATGACGTGCTCAGCAGCGCACCAGCAGGTGAGGCGCAGATGCGCCGTGGCCGATGCTGCGACACGCCCCTGCGTGCTCGGCAGCGCATCGGCTGGCTAGGCGCAGACGTGCCGTGGCCAGCGCTGCAACACGCTCCATTGCGCACTGCAGCGCACCAGCATGTGAGGCGCAGATGCATCGTGGCCGGCGCTGTGCAACGACGCGCTCGGCAGCGCATCAGCAGGTGAGGCGCAGACGCGCCGTGGCCAGCGCTGCGACGCGCTCCAACGCGCACGGCAGCTCACTGGCAGGTGAGGCGTAGACGTGCCGTGGCCGGCGCTGCGACACGCCTCTGCGTGTTCGACAGCGCACCAGCAGGTGAGGCGCAGACGCGCCGTGGCTGGCACTGCGACAAGCTCCGACCTGCTCGGCAGCGCACCGGCAGATGAGCCGTGCTGAGCCGAGCTTCGAACGGTCCACCATCTAGAGCGAGAATGACACGCAGACGCAAGGCATCAGCCACCCGTATTTATACCAAAGCATGCTTGTAATCAATGCAACAATACAACTACAAGATATAATGCACCACAAATACAACAACAAGACAAGAAAAGACAAGACTAGATGAGCAAAGCCGAGCCGAGCCGTGCCCAGTAGAGCACCAGCAGGTGAGGCGCAGACGCACCGTGGCCGGCGCTACTACGCGCCCCTGCGTGTTCGACAGCGCACCAGCAGGTGATGCGCAGACGCGCCGTGGCCGGCGTTGCGACACGCCTCTTCGTGCTCGGTAACACACCGGTAGGTGAGACGTAGACGCACAGTGGCCGGCGCTGCGCTTCGACACGCTTAGCAGCGCACGAGCAGGTGAGGCGCAGACGTGCTGTGGCCGGCGCTGCGAGGTGCTACAACGCACTCGGCAGCACACCAACAGGTGAGCCAGCGCTGCGACACACTCCATTGCGCACTGCAGCGCACCAGCATGTGAGGCGCAGAGGCATCGTGGCCGGCGCTGTGCAATGACGTGCTCAGCAGCGCACCAGCATGTGAGGCGCAGACGCGCCGTGGCCGACGCTGCGACATGCCCCTGCGTGCTCAGCAACGCATCGGCTGGTGAGGCGCAGACGTGCCGTGGCCAGCGCTGCGTCACGCTCAATTGCGCACTGCAGCGTACCGGCATGTGAGGCGCAGATGCATCGTGGCCGGCGTTGTATAACGACGCGCTCGGCAGCGCATCAGCAGGTGAGGCGCAGACGCGCCGTGGCCAGCGCTGCGACGCGCTCCAACGCGGCAGCTCACTGGCAGGTGAGGCGTAGACGTGCCGTGGCCGGCGCTGCGACACGCCTCTGCGTGTTCGACAGCGCACCAGCAGGTGAGGCGCAGGCGCGCCGTGTCTGGCACTGCGACAAGCTCCGACCTGCTCGGCAGCGCACCGGCAGATGAGCCGTGCTGAGCCGAGCTGCGAACGGTCCACCATCTAGAGCGAGAATGACACGCAGACGCAAGGCATCAGCCACCCGTATTGATACCAAAGCATGCTTGTAATCTATGCAACAATACAACTACAAGATAATGCACCACAATACAACAACAAGATAAGAAAAGACAAGACTAGATGAGCAAAGCCGAGCCGTGCCCAGTAGCGCACCAGCAGGTGAGGCTCAGACGCACCGTGGCCGGCGCTACTACGCGCCACTGCGTGTTCGACAGCGCACCAGCAGGTGAGGCGCAGACGCGCCGTGGCCAGCGTTGCGAAGTGCTCCAGCGCGCTCGGCAGCACACCGGCAAGTGAGATGCACACGAGCCGTTGTCGGCGCTGCGCTCCCATACGCTCGGCAACGCACCAGCAGGTGAGGCGCAGACGTGCCGTGCCCAGCGCTGCGACACGCTCCATTGCGCACTGCAGCGCACCAGCATGTGAGGCGCAGATGCATCGTGGCCGGCGCTGTGCAATGACGTGCTCAGCAGCGCACCAGCAGGTGAGGCGCAGACGCGCCGTGGACCGTGGATGACGCTGCGACACGCCCCTGCGTGCTCGGCAGCGCATCGGCTGGTTAGGCGCAGACGTGCCGTGGCCAGCGCTGCGACACGCTCCATTGCGCACTGCAGCGCACCAGCATGTGAGGCGCAGATGCATCGTGGCCGGCGCTGTGCAACGACGCGCTCGGCAGCGCATCAGCAGGTGAGGCGCAGACGCGCCGTGGCCAGCGATGCGACGCGCTCCAACGCGCACGGCAGCTCACTGGCAAGTGAGGCGCACACGAGCCGTTGTCGGCGCTGCGCTCCCATACGCTCGGCAACGCACCAGCAGGTGAGGCGCAGACGTGCCGTGGCCAGTGCTGCGACACGCTCAATTGCGCACTGCAGTGCACCAGCATGTGCGGCGCAGATGCATCATGGTCGATGCTGTGCAACGACGTGCTCAGCAGCGCACCAGCAGGTGAGCCGCAGACGCGCCATGGCCGACGCTGCGACACGCTCCATTGCGCACTGCAGCGCACCAGCATGTGAGACGCAGATGCATCGTGGACGGCGCTGTGCAATGACGTGCTCAGCAGCGCACCAGCAGGTGAGGCGCAGACGCGCCGTGGCCGACGCTGCGACACGCCCCTGCGTGCTCGGCAGCGCATCGGCTGGTTAGGTGCAGACGTGCCGTGGCCAGCGCTGCGACACGCTCCATTGCGCACTGCAGCGCACCAGCATGTGAGGCGCAGATGCATCGTGGCCGGCGCTGTGCAACGACGCGCTCGGCAGCGCATCAGCAGGTGAGGCGCAGACGCGCCGTGGACAGCGCTGCGACGCGCTCCAACGCGCACGGCAGCTCACTGACAGGTGAGGCGTAGACGTGCCGTGGCCGGCGCTGCGACACGCCTCTGCGTGTTCGACAGCGCACCAGCAGGTGAGGCGCAGACGCGCCGTGGCTGGCACTGCGACAAGCTCCAACCTGCTCGGCAACGCACCGTCAGATGAGACGTGCTGAGCCGAGCTGCGAACGGTCCACCATCTAGAGCGAGAATGACACGCAGACGTAAGGCATCAGCCACCCGTATTTATACCAAAGCATGCTTGTAATCAATGCAACAATACAACTACAAGATAATGCACCACAAATACAACAACAAGACAAGAAAAGACAAGACTAGATGAGCAAAGCCGAGCCGAGCCGTGCCCAGTAGAGCACCAGCAGGTGAGGCGCAGACGCGCCGTGGCCGGCGCTACTACACGCCCATGCGTGTTCGACAGCGCACCAGCAGGTGATGCGCAGACGCGCCGTGGCCGGCGTTGCGACACGCCTCTTCGTGCTCGGTAACACACCGGTAGGTGAGACGTAGACGCACAGTGGCCGGCGCTGCGCTTCGACACGCTCAGCAGCGCACGAGCAGGTGAGGCGCAGACGTGCTGTGGCCGGCGCTGCGAGGTGCTCCAACGCACTCGGCAGCACACCAGCAGGTGAGGCGCACATGAGCCGTTGTCGGCGCTGCGCTCCAATACGCTCGGCAACGCACCAGCAGGTGAGGCGCAGACGCGCCGTAGCCAGCGCTGCGACACGCTCCATTGCGCACTGCAGCGCACCAGCATGTGAGGCGCAGATGCATCGTGGCCGGCGCTGTGCAACGACGTGCTCAGCAGCGCACCAGCAGGTGAGACGCAGACGCGCCGTGGCCGACGCTGCGACATGCCCCTGCGTGCTCAGCAACGCATCGGCTGGTGAGGCGCAGACGTGCCGTGGCCAGCGCTGCGACACGCTCAATTGCGCACTGCAGCGTACCGGCATGTGAGGCGCAGATGCATCGTGTCCGGCGCTGTGCAACGATGCGCTCAGCAGCGCACCAGCAGGTGAGGCGCAGACGCGCCGTGGCTGGCACTGCGACAAGCTCGGACCTGCTCGGCAGCGCACCGGCAGATGAGCCGTGCTGAGCCGAGCTGCGAACGGTCCACCATCTAGAGCGAGAATGACACGCAGACGCAAGGCATCAGCCACCCGCATTTATACCAAAGCATGCTTGTAATCAATGCAACAATACAACTACAAGATAATGCACCACAATACAACAACAAGACAAGAAAAGACAAGACTAGATGAGCAAAGCCGAGCCGAGCCCAGTAGAGCACCAGCAGGTGAGGCGCAGATGCACCGTGGCCGGCGCTACTACGCGCCCCTGCGTGTTCGACAGCGCACCAGCAGGTGAGGTGCAGACGCACCGTGGCCAGTGTTGCGACGGTCCTCTGCGTGCTAGTAACGCACCGGTAGGTGAGGCGTAGACGCACAGTGGGCGGCGCTGCGCTTCGACGCGCTCAGCAACGCACGAGGAGGTGAGGCGCAGACGTGCCATGGCCGGCGCTGTGAAGTGCTCCAACGCGCTTCGGCAGCACACCGGCAAGTGAGGCGCACACGAGCCGTTGACAGCGCTGCGCTCCCATACGCTCGGCAACGCACCAGCAGGTGAGGCGCAGACGTGCCACGGCCAGCGCTGCGACACGCTCAATTGCGCACTGCAGTGCACCAGCATGTGAGGCGCAGATGCATCGTGGTCGGCGCTGTGCAACGACGTGCTCAGCAGCGCACCAGCAGGTGAGGCGCAGACGCGTCGTGGCCGACGCTGCGACATGCTTCATTGCGCACTGCTGCGCACCAGCATGTGAGGCGCAGATGCAACGACGTGCTCGGCAGCGCACCGGCAGGTGAGGTGCAGACAGGTGACGCAATGTGGCACCGTGGCTGGCGCTGTGTCAGGAGGTGACGCACTCGCCAGCGCAGACAAGTGGCGTGCTGTGGCACCACGGCAGGCGTTGCGTCAGGAAGTGGCTCGCACGCACACCGACAAGTGGCGCACCGACAGGTGGCGCACAGTGGCGCCGAGGCTGGCACTGCGACAGTCCCCTGCGAGCTCGACAGCGCAATGGCAGGTGAGGCGCAGACGTGCCGTGGCTGGCGCTGCGACATGCCTCTGCGTACTCGGCAGCGCACCAGCAGGCGAGGCGCAGACGCCGTGGCCAGCACTGCGACACACCCCTGCGTGCCCGGCAGCACACAGACAGATGAGGCGCGGACGTGCTGTGGCTGGAGCTGCGACACGCCCCTTCGTGTTTGACAAAGCACCGGCAGGTAAGGCCATATAAGGCTTTTCACTAATAAATTATCTTATCGCTAAACAATAATTACTTATTTTATTGCTTATCACTATTAACATATCTTATCGCTTATCACTGATAACATATCTTATGACAAATCATTAACGAGACCAGACAAGACGAGACGAGACCAGATGAGACCAGACCAGACCAGACGAGAATAGATGAGACCATACGAGACCAGACAAGACCAGATCAGACCATACCAGACCAGACGAGACCAGACCAGACCACACAAGAACAGACGAGACCAGACTAGACCAGGCGGGACCAGACGTGACCAGACAAGACCAGACGAGTACAGACGAGTACAGATGAGAGACCAGACGAGAAGAAACGATGAAGGCAGACGAGACAAGACCAGACCAGACGAGACAAGACCAGACCAGACGAGACAAGACCAGACCAGACGAGACAAGACCAGACCAGACGAGACAAGACCAGACCAGACGAGACCAGACAAGACCAGATGGGACCAGACGAGAACAGACGATGAGATCAGACTAGACAAGACGAGACCAGACCTGGCGAGGTCAGACCAGAGAGACCAGACCAGACGAGACCAGACGAGACCAGACCAGACAAGAGGAAACTAAACCAGAGAGACGAGACCAGAGGAGCCAGACGAGACCAGATGAGACCAGGCGAGGACAGACCCGACGCAGACGCGCCATGGCCGATGCTGCGACACGCCCCGACGTGCTCACCAGCGCAGACAGGTGGTGCGCAGTGACACCACGGCTGGCGCTGCGTCAGGAGGTGACGTGCTCGCCAGCGCACCGACAAGTGGCGCGCAGTGGCTGGCACTGCAACAAGCCCCTGCGAGCTTGACAGCTGAGGTGCAGACGCGCCGTGGCCATCGATGCGCCGTGTTCCAACGCGCTTGGCAGCGCACCGGCAGGTGAGGCGCAGACGCACCGTGGCCAGCGCATCGATACACTCCAAAGCGCATGGCAGGGCACCGGCAGGTGAGGTGCAGGTACACCGTGGCCAGTGCTGTTCCGACGCGCTCGGCAACGCACCGGCTGGTGAGGCGCAGACGCGCCGTGTCCAGCGCTGCGAAGTGCTCGGCAGCACACCAGCAGGTTTGGCGCAGACGCACCGTGGTCGGCGCTGCGACACGCCCCTGCGAGCTCAGTAGCGCACCAGCAGGTGAGGCGCAGACGTGTCGTGGTCAGCGCTGCGACGCGCTCCAACGCGCTCGACAGCGCACAGGCAGGTGAAGCGCAGACGCGTTGTGGCTGGCACACACGCCTCTGCGTGCTTTGCAGCGCACCGGCAGGTGAGGCGCAGACGCGCCATGGCCGGCTCTGCGACACGCCTCTGCGTGTTCAGTAGCGCACCAGCAGGTGAGGGGCAGACACGCCGTGGCCAGCGCTGCGGCAAGCCCCGGCGTGCTCGGCAGATGAGACGCAAACGTGCCGTGGCTGACGCTGCGACATGCATGGCAGCGCACCAGCAGGTGAGACGCAGACGCGCCGTGGCCTGCGCTGCGACAGGCTCCGACGTGCACGGCAGAGCAGCGGCAGCCGAGCAGTGCTGAGCCGACCTCCGAACGGTCCAACGTCTCGAACGAGAATGACACGCAAGGCATCAGCCACTCGTATTTATACCAAACCATGCTTGTAATCAATGCAACATAATATAGCAACAAGACAAGTTAAGACGAGACGAGCCGAGCCGAGCCGATCCGAGCCGATCCGATCCGAGCCGAGCCGAGCCGTGCCGAGCCGAGCTCCGAACGGTCCGACGTCTCGAGCGAGAATGAAACGCAAGGCATGCTACCCGTATTTATACCAAAGCATGCTTGTAATCAATGCAACACAATACAACAACAAGACAAGTTAAGACGAGACGAGACGAGTCGTGCCGAGCCTAGCCGAACAGAGCCAGGAGAGCCGAGCCGAGCCGATCCGAGCCGAGGCGAGCCGAGCCGAACCGAACTGAGCCGAGCCGAGCCGAGTCGTGCCGAGCCGAGCCGAGCTGAGCCGAGCTGAGCCGAGCTGAGTCGAGCCGAGCCGAGTCGTGCCGAGCCGAGCCGAGCTGAGCCGTGCCGAGCCGAGCCAAGCCGAAATACAAAACACTATTTGGTATTTTGCATTTGAAATAGGTCGATCAAAAAAGTATTTGCATTTTGTATTTTAGTACATTTCTTAAACTATTTTGTACAACTCTGCAAGCTAGGTAGGGTCAATTTCTAGAAAAAGATCAACCTTCGCATCCAACTCGGCTGGGCAGCGTTCGGGAAGCTCGCAGATGTCTTCTCGTCCAAAATCCGTCTTCGAACAGTGCGAGCATCCCCGCGAGATCAAAGGAAAGTGAGAAAATATTCGGTTTCAGTAAACGAAAACCGGTGTTTATCGGTTTTTACGAAAACCGGTATATTTTAGGTTTTTTTAAAACCGGTTCACATCACTAGAGTGAACCACAGAGCGAACCAAGAGTTTAAAGTATTCTTTCTGTGGGGCGAACGTAGTGTGACGTAGTGGTTACATTCTCTTTGGGGCGAACGAAAAACAAAATCAACAATCAAACAATTTTTGCTGGTAGTACATAAATCTTAGTTCTATTTTTGTATAGGATTTTTGGTGATAAGCTAGAACTCTTGCGTGATTTTGTGGAAATGACTACTGAATCTTTTACTACAATATTCAGAAAAAGATTACCCAAGAGAAGTTAACCAAGAGGAATCGTAAAACAGTGTTCCCGGTTCCGTGATCCGTCTAAAGTCACAACGATGGAACACATTCGACAGTTCGATTGGTAAGATTCTACTCTTTACTACTTACCTTATCAAAATTTTGTAACGTCTTACACCGCTCAACCTCCTTCGTGCATTCTCCGTCAACGTGACACTGGCGAATCAACTTGTGCCCGGTTGGCACTACTAAAAGCCATTGCTTGGGAATTGAATTGAATTGAATTGAATTGAATTTTCATTTAACCGGCTCTACAGCTGTAGACACCCCTACAGCTCCTTTGAATCAAGCGTTTGTGACAGAGCATGGGAGCGTCTTGAAATAATAGTCGATATTAAAAATACTTTCACTATATTTTCGGGCAGAGTTTCTACCTTCAATATTTTACAAGAATGAACGTCTGTTAATCCAGTACCTTCACTTTTATACATAATTATGATTCAGACAAACAGGCTTACAGTACTGCCAACCAAACTAATATTATTAGTATTAGTGTTCCGAATACTATTTTACAAAACAGAAATAATTATGCTGCACGAAATAATTAAATTACAATTATAATGAACTGAGTAAATTATTTAAATAAGAATTAAATATTCAGGCAACTCAATATCAATCAAATACCTGTGATTTAGTATAATAGTCTAACAATTCTGCCAACAAAGTAATCATAACAGTATCAGTGCTATTTTACAAACTAAAGATAATTCATAGATGTATATATTCGTAAAACATAAAATAATAAATATTACGATATTAACCATTCATAACAAAATAAGATTTACTCATTACTAATTATTATTTCTAATTAAAGTATTTGGTGTATAATCCGGAAGTAGCGTGTATGTAACGGTCCCGCATGGCATAGCTTAGCAAATGGTTTATAACACTCGGCCATCCTGCAACGTGCGTGTCCCACGCGGTGTAGGCAAGATTTTTCATCGTCATCCCCGCTTTATTAGTAACCTGGAAGAAGAAATAAATCGCACAGTAATCTGCATTGGCAATATTTGTCCTATTTATTTATTTATTTATTGTCCTATAAACATTCCATGCTTAATTTTTCTCCAGGAAGTACTAGCTTCCATCAATCACATCGTAGTGATTTTATACTCAGTACATCACACAGATAATGGATGCTGCAAAGACAATAACTAAAATTGGTAACTCAGTCGGTAAGTTCAATAAGCCACGCAGACATCATCTTGTAGAGGTCACACAGACATCTTGGAGAGGTCACACAGACATAATTTTGTAGAGGTCACACAGACATTATTTTATAGATGTCACACAGACATTATTTTGTAGAGGTCACACAGACATTATTTTTTAGAGGTCACACAGACATTATTTTGTAGTGGTCACACAGACATTATTTTGTAGTGGTCACACAGACATTATTTTGTAGAGGTCACACAGACATTATTTTGTAGAGGTCACACAGACATAATTTTGTAGAGGTCACACAGACATAATTTTGTAGAGGTCACACAGACATTATTTTATAGATGTCACACAGACATTATTTTGTAGAGGTCACACAGACATAATTTGTAGTGGTCACACAGACATTATTTTGTAGTGGTCACACAGACATTATTTTGTAGAGGTCACACAGACATTATTTTGTAGAGGTCACACAGACATTATTTTGTAGAGGTCACACAGACATTATTTTGTAGAGGTCACACAGGCATTATTTTGTAGAGGTCACACAGACATTATTTTGTAGAGGTCACACAGACATTATTTTGTAGAGGTCACACAGACATTATTTTGTAGAAGTCACACAGACATTATTTTGTAGAAGTCACACAGACATTATTTTGTAGTGGTCACACAGACATTATTTTGTAGAGGTCACACAGACATTATTTTGTAGTGGTCACACAGACATTATTTTGTAGTGGTCACATAGACATTATTTTGTAGAGGTCACACAGACATTATTTTGTAGTGGTCACACAGACATTATTTTGTAGAGGTCACACAGACATTATTTTGAAGAGGTCACACAGACATTATTTTGTAGAGGTCACACAGACATTATTTTGTAGAGGTCACACAGACATTATTTTGTAGAGGTCACACAGACATTATTTTATTGATGTCACACAGACATTATTTTGTAGATGTCACACAGACATTATCTTGGAGCGGTCACATAGACATTATTTTGGAGATATCACACAGACATAATATTTCGACTATTCCAGTGAGCTTTATTATTTAATGTACTCCGAAAAGAGGCATTATACTGAAAAATTTTGAATTTGTTGTGTATGTGTGTTTGTTGTAGCAAAATAAAGATATTTGTCTTATTTACTTTACTATTTAGTTACTTAGTTTTTTTTTAAATATCATATATTAAATATATATTTATTATGTATTCATATAATACATTTTACTTTATTATTATCTTACTGTCTCGTTTTAAGTGTGTAATTTTATATAAATAACATGTTTTTGAAAGTTAAAAGCATTCGAGCAAATCTATGGGATCATCCCAATCCACTTCCTTTCATTAGACAAACTATCTACATCGGAAACACTAAGTTTGTAGAATCGACACATTAACCCTGAACCATTTTCTTTTTTAATAGACAAAGTCCCTTGATGCTACAAATCATGTACAAACTATGTACGGCTCAGCCTTGCATAACTAATTGTAAGGACCTTTCTATGTAACGTGTGTGGTATGAACCGTCAAATAGTTTTTTTTTTCATTACCCCTATGCTCCTGTCGATATTCTATTTTGTAACCCTAGTTATTATTATATAGCAAAGTCTTGCATTAGTTGACCTAAAAGGATAAGCTGGCAAGCGGGAATTTTCATGAGTGAATAATAAAATGAATGGGGAAAGTGTGGTAAATAGTGCTATCTTATTCCACATACAGCATCAGGGAGTTTCTCTTATTTTTATTTTACTAGCTAAACCTGGCAGTTGGATTTGGGGCTTGCTGCATTCAATACATATCTTGAGTCGAGTTTCTTTGGCAATATGTTTAAGATAGCGAATAGTGAAAGCTTTTCCCCTATCATCATTTTACCAATTGAATATTATTTATTTTAAATTCTAACTGTCTCAAATGAATTGCAATTTCCGACTGCCTTAGCAAACATGAATTTTATAAAATAATCATAATAACAACTAATCTTGCAACTAACACATAGATATTCTTATTCCTGAAGGATCCAAGTTGTCAGAGTTTAAAGTGTGTAGGTATGTACCGATGTATGTGTTTTACTTTTTCTATTGTATATTCTTAGTTTCCCTTGTTTCCTACGATACTCAAACTTCCCATAAGTGCACTGTTCTATTCATTATTCTCACGAATACAAATATTACCGAAATAGTTTTTTTTTCACATTTCCACAACCGTAGTATGTAGTTTGGTAAAACAAAACCGGTGACCATGTACAGTGAAAAATGTTATTTTTACCAATATATTATATAATTATTTATTCAGTCTGGATTTATGGTAATTTTCTGTAAATGCTTTAGTGGTTGCTGAAAATTAGGTGATCTTATAATTTGAGGGTAACCAGTCAGTTTAACTCATTAATTTGAAGAATCGGTTCTGTGAAAGGGTTCCTACTAATTCCTACTAATAGTACACACATGAAAAGTCCATATGCTTTCGCTGTAAATATATAAGTATAATGCGTTACCAACTGATTTCGAAAACTTGACATTAAATGTGTTTAAGGAGCAGATTGAATAAAGTACTTTTAGAAAATTGTTATTATGAGGTTAATAATTTATAACTTTGTTTATTATCATTAGATCTTAAATACTTACTAAAAATTTTGTTTTTGCTTTTTATGTTAATTGTGTTGTATTTCTTTTAATTTATTTGACATTGATTTTTCCTTTGCATTGGTTTATATTTTGAAAATGTTTAATTTGTATCCTAATATTTTCCTTAATACTACCTACCTATGACCTTTCGCACCAAATATTTGCATAGGTAGGTACTATTAAGTTAGTTGAATGTTGTGGACTTAGTATTTTTTGTTACCATCACACTATAATAACATTCTGGCAAATAAATGATTATTATTATTACTAAGCGCATCTACGTGTTGTCGCTGCCCTGCCCTGTACTCTTATTTGCAAATCGAAATCCCGAATAGTGAGCCACCACTGAGCAAAACGAGGAATTAGATCCTTTTAAACGAAATTATATTAATGTGAAAACGTTCGAGCTACTTATCGACGGCCTACTCTAGCTAGTCTAAAATTCATATCTGTGATAAGAGATTGATTCGTCTTTAGACATTACTCTGATAAAATATGCAACCGGGTTTAATTGTACAGTCTGCCGGAGGCTGCTTGAACATGCCATCTAACACTATCTTTCTAGCGTCGGTGTGTAATTGCAAAACAGCTTTACTATTATAATTATCAAGCACTTCCTTTCAATTAATTTAAGTTTCAAATGCACTTTCCTATTCTGAGCCCTAATACCAACTTACATATTTTTTGTGAGGTTAAAGCCCTGTTATCTATGCACAGACTGTAGTCCCCTTATTTCCACTAATATAACTGGATTCGCGTATTCCAACGTAGATTCACGTATTCCTATTATTCCAGCTTCAATCAAGTCCTAAAGCGTTTGCATGACAATTTCATTTTCTATAAGAAACTACCATACGGATGGTTTAAAATATATGTATGTATATACAAAATGGTTGTGTCTTCTGAATGTGCATTTCCATCAGGTCTGTGCAAACCTAGCTCTTTCGAGTCTAACAATATTTTCAACATTTAATAAGCTATTGAATAAAATGCAATGTTTATTTCGCTATATCTATTTCACCTATTCCTGATAATAAAGAAAAACTAGCAGACTAGATAGCTGAATCGAGTCAATATTTTGAACATTTTTAGGGATAATAAATAATAAATTAACGCGCGCAAACAATTATGATCTGGCAAAGAAATTACTATATCACCTACATTTGAATATTTAGGAGTCCTTCGATGCAGTTGACTCTGCCAGCGATAGCATAGCACAATTTATCTAATTGCAAATAAACTGAGTTCGTCAGAAAGTGCAAATTTTCATAGGATTAAACATCAAGACACACTATCGCTATCGCTTTGTAGCGGTTTGCAGACATAACATTTTAAGGAAGACTTGTATTGCATATTAAAGTCTGAATCTACTAATTATACTTAGGCTTCGTCCCCGAGATTAGCTAAACACATTGTAGAAACACTTATCGTGTTGCCTTTGTGCACTGACGGTTGAAAGCCCTAAACTAAAAAGATTTATATTTGTTAGATGAGGGTAGACGATAATTCGTTCGGTATCGTGCACCACTGTATATTCCGTGGTATCGTATTCGATTGCTCAACTTGGAAATAAAATCCGTTATCGGATTACCGATTGCCGATTATACAACGGATAACTGATCGATTAATAATAAAAATACCTACCTCATAGTAATTGTACGCTAGTTGAGGTACCGGCACGCGGCGCTCAATTTGGAAATAAAATCCGTTATCATCAATAGTAATCATCGGCTGCCCAATAATTAGAACTATGTTGGAATTATCGTAATCAGTTTTCTTTACGTTACCACTTACACACACATACACACCCATTATCTATATTTACGTGATTTTCTCATTGATTATGACGTATGAGTACCTCCAAAGCCTCATTGGAACGGACGATGGTAAACATTTTCGCTTTATTTCGTGTTAGTATATTGAATTTACTATCGATATTAATATCATACGCGAAGAGTTTGCAAATGCTCAGAAAATTATTAATAAGAATGTATATCATAGAACTCACCGGGGATGCTTCCTGCCGTACACCAGCTGGTGTAAGATGTATGCCCACTGCGTTTACAGGTTTCAAGTGTAGAAGAGTACCTCAGTCCCGTACCCCGCATACTATCCAGCCGAACGGCAGATTTCTTCACTGGAACTTTACGGCACAATTTCACTCCAGGTTACTGCGACGACGTTGCAGACCCGCCATCACTTACACTTTTCTCCACGTTGACTTTCGCGTCGTAGCTGGCGACGTACTGGCTTATATAATATAGAAGTTATAGTCATCCAAATTGTACCAATGGCGAACGCAGCCACGTAGACAAAGCTGCTGTAAAGACTGCATCAAGTTGATCAATTTTACGTAACCAATCGCTTATGGTACTTGTTTTATCTCTGGGTCCAAATTTGAGAATAACTTCTGCATCATCATGCGTCACTTGGCGTCGTTCTATTGGCAGCGGCGTTGCGTCTTCCGGCAAGGGCGTGGAGTTTTCGGAAGAAGAAAAAAAAATACCGCATTCTTCACTGTTCTGCGCTCTCTTCTTACTTCCGAGACACATCACCACTTCTGAAGTGTGACAGAGCATGGGAGCGTCTTGAAATAATAGTCGATATTAAAAATACTTTCACTATATTTTCGGGCAGAGTTTCTACCTTCAATATTTTACAAGAATGAACGTCTGTTAATCCAGTACCTTCACTTTTATACATAATTATGATTCAGACAAACAGGCTTACAGTACTGCCAACCAAACTAATATTATTAGTATTAGTGTTCCGAATACTATTTTACAAAACAGAAATAATTATGCTGCACGAAATAATTAAATTACAATTATAATGAACTGAGTAAATTATTTAAATAAGAATTAAATATTCAGGCAACTCAATATCAATCAAATACCTGTGATTTAGTATAATAGTCTAACAATTCTGCCAACAAAGTAATCATAACAGTATCAGTGCTATTTTACAAACTAAAGATAATTCATAGATGTATATATTCGTAAAACATAAAATAATAAATATTACGATATTAACCATTCATAACAAAATAAGATTTACTCATTACTAATTATTATTTCTAATTAAAGTATTTGGTGTATAATCCGGAAGTAGCGTGTATGTAACGGTCCCGCATGGCATAGCTTAGCAAATGGTTTATAACACGTTTCTTACCATCTCTCGTCACTTTACTCATCATGTCGTGTCTCTGGCCGTTGCGCCAAACCAAATTGTTCTACACCCCTTAAACCCCTGTTTAAAAATCTTAACATCTAGGTAGATAATGCCAGGCACTTTCAATCTAATGAATATTGATATATATGAAAGTGCACACTGTGCGGATTCCTTTAAATACCTCGGATCCGTGCTGCACAAGTCGGGTGGCATTGACCACGACGTAAAAGCTCGTATAAACGCTGCTTGGATGAAATGGCGAGACTTAACCGGTGTGTTGTGTGATCGACGAATGCCGCTTAAGCTTAAGGGACTCATTTACAAATCTATTATCCGACCTGTGCTCCTGTACGGTAGTGAAACATGGCCAGCCTTAACGAGGCACGTGCAAGAACTTCGAGTCACGGAGATGAAAATGCTGCGGTGGATGTGCAATGTCACACTCTGAGATCGACAATGCAACGATCACATCCACAGTAGGCTCAGTGTCCGTGACATGAAGTTGAAGAAGAAGACAAGTTGCAAGAAGCCCGTCTAAGATGGTACGAATGAAAATCGGATGCAGAAGACCGGGCAAAGTGGGCTAGAGCATGCCGGAAAGCGGACCCCACCTAGTGGGATAACACTTAGACAAAGAAGGAGACTTTCAATCTAATGAATCTAATGACAAAGTTGCCTGCTTTGCTTCAGTTGTCCACACGATAGAATAAACTAGGTACATATTGTAACACTTTGGTTTTGAAAACAGCAACTGCTTAATTTCTTGCCAGCTCTTAGCAGAATCAGCTTTCCGAACCGATGGTAGATTCTTGACTTGTCATAAGAACCACAAGTGAGCCTGCATGAAATAAGTAAATAATTTTGAATTTGAATTAACTTGGGTTCCTAAGTCACAAACTTTCATACAGATGCCAAGAACAAATGGCACAAATTGTATGGAAATCTATATAAGCACAAACATTAATTTTTACATCATCATCATCATCATTGATCATCATCATCACCAACCCATCAATGGCTCACTACTGAGCCAACGTCTCCTCTCAGAGAAGTCCACAGTCCAACACACTGGCCCAATTTTTTGGTGGACTTCACACACCTTTGGGAGCATAATGGAGAACTCTCAGGTGTGCAGGTTTCTTCATGATTTTTTCCTTCACCATTGAAGAATCTGATGATTAATTACTTAAATGCACATAAGTACGATAAGTCAGAGAGGTACACCTGGGATCAAACCTTCGACCCCCTGAATAGGAGACCACAGTCCTAACCAGTAGTAGGCTATCACTGCTTACATTTTTACAAGCTTTTATTTAGCTTGACCAGTTTATTTATTTATTTGTTTGTTTGGGTCGAATCTTGCAAGATGAATTAGACCCATTTCCCGGTTTCTGATCGAGCTGAAATTGTGCATATATGTGTAAATCGGATGACAATGCAATATTATTATGACATGGAGCTGATCTGATGATGGAGACGGAAGATGGCTATCGGAACTCTGTAATAAAACGACGTAACCCCATCAAGTTTGGGCTCCTTTGATTCGTCATAACAAGTACTCTGATCCTAGATGATATCCAGAGTCTAATGATGTAGCTACTAAAAGCTAACATGTTACATATTAAAATGTATCTCTTTCAGGTGCTTCTCTCAACCAGATATTTATTTCCTCAAGGAAGATGACATAGCACACAGTGTGACTGAGAAAATCCTCCGTAACAAGTTCCGTAACCCCATCATATCCAGCGACTCTGAAGAGGAAGGTGTCAGTATCAACTGGGATGAGATATTTACCAAAAAGCAAAATGTAAGTTTTTGTTTTTTAACAAATATAGGACAAACTTAGAAGTTGATTAATATCCTTTTATTCGATTCTGCGACCATTCATTTTCAGGCCACACCTTTAACTGTTGGACTCTTGAGGCTAATTGCAAGCATAGAAGTTTACAATCCTTTGTTTTGAGCAGCTTGTGCTATATTCATTCACAACTTTAAAATATAACTAACACTATTTTCATTTATGAGTTAGAAAATCATCATCATTGGCAACCCATCAACGGCTCACTACTGAGCGCAGGTCTCGCCTCAGGGAAGGGTTATAGGCCATATTCCACCACGCTGGCCCAGTGCGAATTGGCAGACTTCACACACCGAGAACATTATGAAGAACTCTCAGGTGTGCAGGTTTCCTCACGATGTTTTCCTTCACTGTTGAAGCAAGTGGTATTTAATTGCTTAAACGCACTTGACTCCGAAAAGTCAGAGGTCGACCCGGGATATAACCTGTCACCCCCCGAATAGGAGACCACAGTCCTAACCACTAGAGTCTAGACTATCACTACTTCGTAGTTAGAAAATAATAACTGAAAAATTTTGAATTTATTTTAAGACCAGAATGGAATTTGAAAGAAATTTTACTTTGATGGCTATTTTTTTTTTTCATAATACAGTCAAAATCTGTTATAACGACATCGAAGGGACTACTCATATTTGGTCGTAAAAACCGATAGTCGTAAGAGCCGGAAATGTTTTCGAGGTACAAAGTATTTTTTTATTGAATGTGTGGGTATATATAAATCCATAGATATTAATAGGAAAAATATATTCATGTATAAAATAAATAAAATTACATTCTGTTATACAATAACTAGACAATAAGTTTTAGTGCGTCTTGTGTATAGATAAGTAACAAACTGATTGAAGGGATATGAAGAAGCGGGCTTTGATTATACTGGATGCATGTGTATTTTGTTTCTAAGAAATACAAAAGACCCTAATTTCGACACGTTTTTGTTTAGTTTGAGATCTAAGAGCCATTGACCATTATATTGTGCCCCAGATGTGGATACTGTTACCTATTCAAATTGTTTACAATACAGCTGGTCGTTCTAACAGATATCATTCTCCGAAGATATTAGTAAAATGTAGTCGATTAATCAGGTATGTTGTAGTAAGCGATCTTAAAAAGCGATATTTTTAATAAGGCGGTCATATAGCATTCAGCCCGGACCTTTGACTTTGGTCAATATAACCGATATGTTGTTCTAAGCGATGTCGTAGTAAACGGTTTTAACTGTAATTGTATTTTATATTGTTCACAGTTTCAGTTTGAAAGAATTCAACGTCAGTTTGTGCCATGCCTTGCACCATGCCCTCCTCCATACCCCAAACTGTCGGCGATAGATGGCCGCAAGCAGTACCAGTGCATCAAAGTGCTGTGTGCTGAGAACCCCCATATACTGCCTCAGGAGTTTCTGCCACGACCGACTAAGGGTGATCGTCGGCTTTTTGACGTGAGTTGTGATACAAAATTTACTAGACCTACAGGCATATTGTTTAAAAGCTGCATCAGTCACATAGTTCGAAGAGCTGACAATCGTTGCGGTCCCAAGGTGCTGGAGTGGCGACCCCTATCTGTGTGGACCGACATCAAACGAGTTGCAAGAAGCCGCCAGTCAAAGCCAAGTCAGAGGTGCATACCCGGGTTCGAACCTGCGACCCCCCGAATAGGAGACCACAGTACTAACCACTAAGCTATCACTGCTTCTAACTGCTTCAGCTTTTTGACGACGACTTTATACTACATAAATTAGCCTTATGACTCTTATGAGTATAGCGAGTTACTAGTAATATTTTTAAGTTTTCGGTTTACATATAAATTTCGCATTTTTGTATTTAAAATTTTTGATGTCACATAGCTTTCCACCCCTAGCTAGCCCCTACTGTCCCTTGTCACACAATGTCACATTTTGTTGGCCCCCTCCCCCCCTCCTCAACATGTAATTTAAGGATGGCCCCTTACAAACCTATAAACTTTTACAGGAATTGAAAGAAAAATATGAGAATGAGCAGAAGGAATACATACAATGGGCTAAAACTCTGTGGACCAACAGCCACTGCGTGAGAGCACTGCACCCTAAACCCCACGTGGAGACAGTATACGAGGCCAGGTTCAAGATGAGAGCCAACGAGATGGGTTGCTATCCCAAGACGTATGACATGGCCGCTCAGATACCGTTGGAGACTAGTAATAACACTTGTGAAATGGTTTTGGAAAAGGACTTGAAAAGTGTGAGTATCATACTAATAATGTCCTCCCGACCGAATCCGATCACGGCGGCCAACCTGCTCAGAGATTAGCCATCTGCGCGGGAGATATTTTAGTGCACAAGTGTGTGCGCACACAGACACAGGTGCACTCCCTATTCCCTCACTCTCATAATCCGATGGGACGGAAAATCCGACACGACCGGAGAGAGATCAGACGCAGGACTGACGGCTTTACGTGCTCACCGAGGTACAGGGGTGACTCACCGCCAACTTTCTAACTCCGGGCTAGTAATGAGAATTTCTTTACAGAAAACCCAATACTTTCTTTTTTTTTTTGGCCCGACCCGGGAATCGAACCCGGGACCTCGTCATCCGTAGTCGAACGTGCTCACCACTAGACCAACGAGGCAGTTATCATCATATAATATCATCATCATACTAATATTATAAATGCGAAAGTTTGTTTGTCCTTCAATCACGCCGCAACAGAGCCACGGATCGACGTGATTTTTCGCATGGGAATAGTTGAGGACCTGGAGAGTGACATAGGCTTCTTTTTATCCCAGAAAATCAAAGAGTTCCTGAGGGATATTAAAAACGAAATTCACGCGGATGAAGTTGAGGGCATCAAACATTCAACAGTTTTTCTAAATCGGTCATGGTGCTTATTATGGTTTTAAATCAGAGGTTAAGGTAGTTTATATTATGATACTAGCTGATGGCCGCGACTTCGTCTGCATAGGCAGGACCTCTGCAGCATCAGCATTGAGGAGTTAGGTCCTGGAATTTAAATATGTAGTCTGTTGCTTGGTACCTACAACAACTATTCATGATCAGCAGTTAATAAATCACCACAGTTTAGGTGGGCAGTAACCCTGCAGCATCAGGATTAAGGAGTTAGAACCCGAAGTATTTATGGGACCATCTCGCATAGTTTCCATATAGATTAAAAAAGGATTCATGCAAACAGGTTTAAATCACAGATATCGATATTATACACAAATAGAAAAACACAACTCCTTTTTTGAAAGTCTGTTATAAAGGTTGCATATGTTACTCCTTATAACATCGGCTGTCTGTCAATGAAAATGCCATCAAAGTCGGTCCAGCCATTCCCGAGATTAGCCAAAAAAACAGACAGACAAAATTTAAAAAATGGATGTTTTGTTTTAAGTACCGAATTTACATAATATGAATTTAGAGAAAAGCTATTATTTTACCATTTTAAACAGGCACTTCAATTTTATTTATTTGTATATAACGGAGGCCGAGGAGGCACCTCATTATCGTGGGCATGTTCTTCCTCTTGATCTGAATTCATAGTTGTGGGTACTCGGGCAAATAAACACAAGAAGCAGATCACATAATATATTGCACACAAATCACAATATTTACACTTTGTAGAATTAAATTAACACACAGTGGGTCACACAGATATCACTTTAAACACTTTGTAAATAACTAAGTAAATAGAAGCACTATATAGCGAACGATGGGTTTGGCGCGGCGCGGCGTGACTGGGAGACCATGCTCTACCAAATTCTCAACGATAACTGCACTGTACTATAACTGTCTGATGACTAAATGATAACTGAACTGTCTGTTGGGCACCAGCCCTACTTATAAACCATCACCACCGGCCCACCAACTCCATCCAGGTTTGAAAGGATGTCAGTTGACTATTGAGTCAATTGAGCAATTAAATAAAGTGCACAAACAATACCTGAGTTCGCTATAGAGGGCGCTGTCGAGTCAATTGACTGATTGAATACTTAGTACAAACAATAGCTTAGTTTGCTTATAGAGGGCGCTGTTGAGTCAATTGAGTGACTCAATAAACTTAGTAAAACAATACCTCATATAGAGGGCGCTTTAGAATCAATTGAGTGATTGAATAAACTTAGTACAATGAATGCCCGATAGATGGCGCTTTACAATATTGTGTAGTACGACTGTTTCATAATAGATGGCGCTTTAATTAATAATCACTAATTTTAATCTTCGACACGGCCAGAACTGACAATCACACGTCCCCGTGTGGCAGCGTATCTGTCGACAACGAAAAGAAACCTTTGAGGCACCTTAGCTACAAGGTTCGGCCTACCTGACATGTTATTTAAAATAAAGCAATGTCACTCATCTGTACACAATTAATTGTAATCAAAATCATTTGACCAAATGAAAAGTTCCCATTAATCAAAATTAATCAAAATCGATCAAAGTAACAGTTGCATATCAGTACACCATAGTACTATACCATCCATTAAAGGAATCAAAAATTGCTTAATCGTACATCTTGGCCCAACTGCCACATGCAGCGCATAAGTAGCGACCATTGGTCACCCAGGTTAACACCACAATGTGTGATTCAACCAAAAACTGTAGTCTCATCAGAGACCCCGGCCACAAAGGCCCCGGCCACAAAGGCCCAACACCGTAGTCTCCACGAGACCCGAGCAACACCAAGTTGCCAATCGTAGTCTCCACTGAGACCCAAGCAACACCAAGTTGCCAAACGTAGTCTCCACTGAGACCCAAGCAACACCAAGTTGCCAAAAGTAGTCTCCACTGAGACCCAAGCAACACCAAGTTGCCAAAAGTAGTCTCCACTGAGACCCAAGCAACACCAAGTTGCCAAAAGTAGTCTCCACTGAGACCCAAGCAACACCAAGTTGCCAAAAGTAGTCTCCACTGAGACCCAAGCAACACCAAGTTGCCAAAAGTAGTCTCCACTGAGACCCAAGCAACACCAAGTTGCCAAAAGTAGTCTCCACTGAGACCCAGGTTTCACCACATAGTCGGACGCTCATTACACCAATACAAAGTTTGGAAGCGACACGTCCGATGTCTGCAGCTACGCCTAGCCAATGTGTACGTTTAAGCTTCATCATCAACATACTCGTCACTATCGTTATCCAACTCTAAGGGAACTTCACATTCAGGCAACCTTCGGAGCCTGTCGTGCGCGTACTTGTAAGTACGGTTACCAGTTAAAGATTTCAAAACATATCTGTCACCATCAAGAATTTCAATAACCTTAAAAGGTCCCTTAAACTTAGGATCAAGTTTAGTCTGGTTGCGTTCTTCATTTTTCAACAAAACATAATCGTCAACATTAAACCTTACAACTTTAGCTTTAGTTGCATCAAACCTAACTTTATCATAATTTGAATTTTTAGTTATGTTCTGGACCGCCTGCTCTCTTACGTCAGAAAGATCTATTTCAACCTCGTTATCATCAGGACTCAATAATGACAACGGTCTTGCTACACGCCCTATTAGAAGTTCTAAAGGACTCGACTTTGTCACACGATTGATTGTACAATTGATAGCAAGTTGTACTTCACCAAGTGCGTCTTGCCACGAACGCTCACTTGTCTCTACCGCAGTAAGCATTCCTTTTAAAGTACTCATCACACGCTCTACTTGGCCATTGGCTCTGCTGGAGCCAGTAGCTATGAGGTGTAATTTAATATTGTGCGAATCGCAAAACTCCCTATACTCTTTACTAGAGAAACATCTACCCTGGTCTGCAATGACACGAACTGGCGACCCGAACAACGAAACACTTGCTTTAAGAGCTTCGATCGCATTTTTAGCGTCGATACGCACGGTGTGGTTCAAAAGAACAAATTTAGTAAACGCGTCAATGTGTACTATCACATACTCTTTTCGGTCACTTTTGCCGCTTAATTTTCCTGTAATGTCCACGTGGACCGTGTGCCAGGGGACACTTATTTTTGGTATAGGGTGTAACTCTGCCTGTACTTTTCCGGAACTAGTTTTCGAAAGTCTACACGTCATACAATTTTCAACAAATTTTCGAACAAATTTAGACATCTTTTCAAACCAATAGTGTTCAAAGACCTTCTCAAGTGTCTTCTCCCAGCCTAAGTGTACGATAGACTCGTGCACCTGATTAACAACAGACCAGCGGAACGCCCTAGGCAGTATCGGTAAACAACGAGTACGACCATTTCGTTGTACTTTACGAAACAAAACACCTGAACGCAGTTCGTAGGTTTTAGCTATCTCTTTAGGTAGTTCGTCGGTTTTAATCTTATTAACGAGCATTTGAATTTCGGGATCGCGTTCTTGCTCTGCAAGTAACCAATTATCGGACAGAGTCGCTATGTCTACACGTTTCTGTTCTACCTTATTTAACGTAACCGGCTTAACTGGAGCAGAAGGCTCGTGAAGGTGATTTCTAGACAGAAAATCTACATGGTTCATCCTTTTGCCTTCTCTATACACAATATCGAACTCAAAAGCCTGTAAGAAAGCCTACCACCTGTGGACTCGGGGGGTTAAATCTATCTTGTTACGAGACATTTTTAAGGATTGACAATCTGTGAACACAGTGAACTTGCGACCTTGCAAGTAATGCCTAAAATGTTTTATGGCATTAACGACCGCTAGAGTCTCCAGCTCATAAGAGTGGTATCTAGACTCTGGACTGGTGGTACGTTTGCTAAAGTATTCTACTACACGCAAGACACCGTCAACTTTTTGAAAAAGAATGGCACCGTAGCCATCAGCGCTGGCGTCCGTGTGCAACTCTATGGGATAGTCAGGGTTAAAAATCATCAGTACGGGTTTGTCGCTTAAAATCGCGATAATTTGCTGGCGAATCTTTTCATGCTCTGGTTTCCAATTAAGTTTACCTTTACCAGTCGTCAAAGAGAAAAGAGGTTTCATTACTTTCGAAAAATTTGGAATAAATTTTCGAAAATAAGAAGCAAGTCCAATAAATTGCTTTAATTGTTGGACAGTTTCAGGGGGAGATAAATCTGTAAGCGCTTTAACTTTACCAGGATTTGGCTTAACTTGTCCTGCAGATATCTCATAGCCAAGATATTCGACCTTACGTTTGAGAAAAGAACACTTCGAAAGTTTTAGAGAAAACCCACATTTGGTTAAAATGTCAAGAACTGTACGTAATCTTTCGAGACCCTGATCAACGTCTTGTGATGGGATCATAACATCATCGATGTAAATTATAACATACGAATGAACTAAGTCACCAAGTGCCTGAGTGACTGAACGTTGGAAAACGCTGGGTGCATTGCGTAAACCAAACGGCATTGTAAGATATTCAAATTGACCGTCCGGTGTTACAAATGCAGTAAGCTCAACGCTATCTGGATGGACTTTAATTTGGTTAAACCCACTAGCACAGTCTAGACACGTAAAATAATTAGCACCACATAAGCGTGCGATTTGATCTGAAATAATAGGTAAAGGAAAGCGATCAGGAACGGTGTTGCTATTTAGTTCTCGATAATCCACACATAATCGCTCTGTACCGTCTCGTTTTTTAACTAATATTATAGGACTCGAAAAAGGTGAACAACTAGGTTGGATAATACCCGCATCTAACATTTCATTAATTTTATCACGAACTACTTGCCGCTCATCAGGCGAAAGGCGGTAAGGACGACGTTGAACCGTTTTACTAGGATCTACTAAACGAATCTTTAGTTCTCCGGTTGTAACTCTTGAACGTTTTAATCCGTTAATAAAAGCATCTGAATATTCGTTAAGCAATGACAATAGTCGCGGTCTATCCTCAGCTGGTATATCCGTATCAATATTCGTAAAATCAATATCCGAATTAGAAATACTACATTCATCAACAATCTTACACTTTGAAATAGAAAAAGTACTATCCGCAGTCATCGTACTTAATTGAAAAAAAAGCTTTAAAATATCACGACCTATCATAATTTCTAAATGTTAAAACTCATCTGATATCACGTGAAACAAAATTTCTAAACTACGTCCATCAATCGTAATCATTACTTAAAATTTGCAATTTACCATCAACACTTTAATTTCCACGGTAATATTTAAGACTTTATTATAACGCACACACGATAACCTATTTGCAACACTTTCTTTGACGAGAGAGCATTCGGCACCAGAATCATAACAAAATGAAAACGACCGACCTGATTGATTTAATCGACCGGTGACCGGGCGAATCTCGCATGTATCCATGCGTCGCCGCTCAGACGCCCCAGGACTGCTGCTGCCGGCCGCATGCGCCGCACGCACTGCCGCCGACTCTGCCGGCGCCACTGCCGATAAGTGTCATGCGCAGAAGCACCGCGCTGGTATCCAATTGCACGAAGTATTCACATGTAAATAAAAAAATCATTTTTAAGGTACATTCAAACTTCCCAAAGTACTTAACTGAAAACGAAGTACCCACATTTAAATAATAATCATTGTTTAAGTAGGTACCTGCAAACTTTTGCATTAATCAGTGGGTGAACGGGTACGTTCAAGTTTCATTGAACCTAACTAACAACTTGTAATTGTAATTTTAATTTCTAAACTGAATATCGTAAAAAGGGAATTTAAAATAACCTAAAATTCTTAAATATTCAGAGATGGGAATCGAATGTTAAAAAGCTCTGTCTAACTCTTCAACAACTCGTAGGTACTACATTAATACACACAACTAAGCGTACCGCCGTACGCATGGGCTAAGACAACGAAATAATAAAGAGACTACAAAATAGTATCACTAAACATTGGAACGATACAATGAACTCACCGTACAATCCAGTAGTACTTTATAGTGATAAGGTGGTAGCCATACACCAGAATTCCTTAGTGTTAAGATTTTGCCACACAGTCATAATCGTTGACGTCAAACGATTTCCATACGCAGCTAGACACTTATTTTCTTTCAGACAACTATTACTCAAATTAATTAAATTAAGGCTGCAGCTGTAGTTTCATTACTGTCGCATCTCGCTAGGAAAATGTCCTTAAACTGGTTCCAAGTAATACCATACGCCGGTAAACGGAAACTTGCGGAAGCCACGTAGATGCAGTTCCTTTCATCGCTTTACTCAAAGCATTCATAAGCGCACAACCCTGGAGAGGCTTCTCAGACAAACACAGGTCTATAACAGTGGAGCACCATGCCCGTGGATCCGTATCTTGGTGTTCAGGATTGAAATCAGGCAGCGATATTTTCGGCACGGAGGGTAGTTTAATCACCTCGATTAACTGCTTCATATTTTGGTTTTGTAAGTCCATTACAACACTCAATTAATCATCAGTCTTCTCGGTAGCCCGAGGCGATCCCACTTCTGATAACGGAGGCCGAGGAGGCACCTCATTATCGTGGGCATGTTCTTCCTCTTGATCTGAATTCATAGTTGTGGGTACTCGGGCAAATAAACACAAGAAGCAGATCACATAATATATTGCACACAAATCACAATATTTACACTTTGTAGAATTAAATTAACACACAGTGGGTCACACAGATATCACTTTAAACACTTTGTAAATAACTAAGTAAATAGAAGCACTATATAGCGAACGATGGGTTTGGCGCGGCGCGGCGTGACTGGGAGACCATGCTCTACCAAATTCTCAACGATAACTGCACTGTACTATAACTGTCTGATGACTAAATGATAACTGAACTGTCTGTTGGGCACCAGCCCTACTTATAAACCATCACCACCGGCCCACCAACTCCATCCAGGTTTGAAAGGATGTCAGTTGACTATTGAGTCAATTGAGCAATTAAATAAAGTGCACAAACAATACCTGAGTTCGCTATAGAGGGCGCTGTCGAGTCAATTGACTGATTGAATACTTAGTACAAACAATAGCTTAGTTTGCTTATAGAGGGCGCTGTTGAGTCAATTGAGTGACTCAATAAACTTAGTAAAACAATACCTCATATAGAGGGCGCTTTAGAATCAATTGAGTGATTGAATAAACTTAGTACAATGAATGCCCGATAGATGGCGCTTTACAATATTGTGTAGTACGACTGTTTCATAATAGATGGCGCTTTAATTAATAATCACTAATTTTAATCTTCGACATATATAATATATTATAGATATCATTACAGTAGAGTTAGCAGTGATAGCCTAGTGGTAACGACTTTGCTCTCCCATTCGGAGGGTCGCAGGTTCGATCCCGGGTATGCACCTCTGACTTTTCGGAGTTAAGTGTGTTTAATAAATTAAATATCACATGCTTTAACGGTGAAAGAAAACATCTTGAGGAAACCTGCACACCTGAGAGTTCTCCATAATATTCTCGAAGGTGTGTGAAGTCCGCCAATTCGCATTGGGCCTGCGTGGTGGACTACGGCCTATAACCCTTCTCTGAGAGGAGACCTCGCTCAGTAGTGAGCCGATGATGGGTTGATAATGATGATGATGATGATGATTACAGTAAGACACATGCAATATAGCAGATATGGCCATTTTCAGGTGGACATCAAATTTTTGCCTCAAATTGAGTGCCGTCCGCTCACGCAGAAGTTGACGATCATACGCGCTTGCAACGTACCCGAGCCATGCAATAAGCATCCATGCAAGTTCATACTGCCAAGTAAGTACACCTTATCTTTTTTACTCAACTGCGCCAAAACCAATGGGAAGTGTTATGATTTTGGCAGTCTGTATGTTTAGAATAGAATAAAATATAATAGAATAGAAATGTTTTTTATTCAAATAAACTTTTTTACAAGTGCTTTTGAATCGTCGATGAATCTACCACTGGTACGGAATGCCTTCCTTCCTTCCTTTCTGCCTTTACTTAAAAGAGTCCCAGAAGAGTCCCAGAGTGCCCAGTTTAAGAAATTAGTCAGAATATCCTCTAATTTGTGAGTGACTCACGTCCAACTCGATATTATGATTAATTTCTTAAACTGGACACTTTCCAGTAAAGATTTTTATATAAACCTGTGAAGATGATACTGCCATTGTCGCAAATAGAATATAAGCCTACTTTGTCGTATTAGTTTACCAATTGCGAAAAACTAAATTAAATTTTAATTTCGCGGGCAGACCCGTATAATCAACCTTAACATGGGACATACTTAATGTTTGCTCTCTTTAAACATTTCTGTGGTGGTGTCGTGTGATGCGGCTTGTTACGTTCCCTCAAATATGATTGAGCGAAGCAATGGCTGGATCATGCGTCATGCTCGTGAACGGGTTCCACCAGCAGGAATGGGGCTACTTTCTGTCTCTTAACATTTGTTGAATTATAATTAGGTATGCTTTTGTGGAACTCATTGTGGAAACACTGCATACATAGCATAGTATCTATTGAATTGTAAAATTTCGCGGGCAGAACCGTGTCTTCCACCTTAAGGCATTGAATTGATTCTAATATTCAAATACTCATTTAAAGACATGACTTTAGGATAAAATGTAGCATAGCTAGGTGTGATAGTGTATGAACAGATAATATAAAGAACAGTCAATTTTAAATCATAGACATGACAGTCACTTCAATTTTATTTATTTGTATTCACTAAAAATTCATTCTAGATGAGAAATCAGTATCCATACTACCGCTCACTGAAGTCCAAAGGGAATTAGCACAGTATGCGTTTGACAACAATGCACACTACGTGGCAAGTGAAAACGCGTTAAAGTGTCTGGTGGAAATCGAACGATCCTGGGACATCAGTGTTGCTGTATGTCCTGTCATTGGACCTGGTGAGTTACTATGCCTCATCATGCATGCATGCTATCATCATCATCATCATCATCATCATCATCATCATCAACGGCTCACTATTGAGCGCAGGTCTCCTCTCAGAGAAAGGTTATAGCCGTAGTCTACCACGCTGCCCCAATGCGAATTGGTAAACTTCACACACCTTCGAGAACTCTCAGGTGTGCAGGTTTCCTCACGATGTTTTCCTTGACCATTATAATTCAAAATTATTTATTTCACGTAGACCAACCTGTGGCTCTTATGATACGTCATGACTCTACCACCGGTTCGGAAATCGGATTCTGCTGAGAAGAGCCGGCAAGAAACTCAGCAGTTGCTCTTTTCAAAATAATCATTTTACGATATTATTATGAAGCTATTACATTGTAATAAGTTTTTTATACTAACGTGTGTGTTTTATATTAATGTCGAATTGGGATTACTTATCCTGTAATGTCAGTGTAAGTGCGGAAATAAATAAATAAATTAATTAATTTATTATATTAAAGCATGTGATATTTAATTTCTTAAACGCACATACCTTCGAAAAGTCAGAGGTGCTTACCCAGGATTGAACCTGCAAACCCCCCAACTAGGAGACCACAGTCCTAACCACTAGGCTGTCACTGCTTCCTTTGTAGATTACTGAAGAAATTTTACCTTACAGATGGTGAGACAACGAACATCGTGGTGTTGGGGAGTGAGTTCTCCATCCATAAGGAGTCTGTGCTCATGAGGACCTACCGGGCGTTCAGACATTTACTGCAGCATAGCCTTATACTGTAAGTCAACCTACGGGTAGTAGAGTCTTAGCTTGTCAAAAGAGCCACTAGTTGACACATTAAATTAATTCCACCGTTCACCACACCTGTTAAACTGTTTAACCATTCTACCACAGGAATGCGAGAAGTGAAAACTAGATTTGCTAATAATTAAAAACAAATAATAAAAGCGCACTGTCACGATTTCGTGAGTGAGATTCGAACCTGCGACATCATACATCAAACGGTAAGGAAGGCGGCAGCTTGCCCGCTGCGCTGTACAAGGTTGCTTGGGAACTTCTAAAATGTTGAACGCTTACTGAAATCTCCACGTGACGATTGTGAAGGTGATGATGACGCGAAATCCATGTTTTTTGCTCACCCAAAAAAGTGCTCAATGCGCCTAAAGCGGCTATCACTTCAAAAATTTTTGATTTTTTTTTTATTTTTTTTTCTATTTGATAATTGTGATGTATGTTTTTCCTTAATTGAATTAATTTGTTTTTACCTTGCAGGCCATCGGAAAAGTCAAAATTAAAATACCAAGATCCAAATGATAGCACAGAAAAAACCACGAGTGCAGATCATAAGAGGGACTCTCTAAATTCCACCTGTGAAAATGCAAATAGTATGAGGAACTCTGTAACTGATGATGATGAGGTTGTTGACTCAGATGAAGAAGATACAAGTCTCTGTATAGACGGTGAGTATTTTTGCCTTTTTAATATCTTATCTGCCAAAACTTTCTGTCGCAACTCAATATATTTATATTCCATGTTAACCTGCTTTCGCTTAAGGCCCGTTTGCAGACACGCAGGGTTATCCTTTTAACCCAAAGTTAGTTGCTTCTTTGACAGCTTCTGTCGAAACTTCAAAAGTACAAATTTATTCCTGGGTTTTTGCGTTTGCGTCTCTGCAAGCGGTCCTTAGGGGGGCCAATTCGTAGCAATAGGCTTGAATACTGATTTTAAAAACTGTGGGAAATATGTACTATTGTTGTTCGTGTATATGTACTATTGTTGTTGTTGTATGTTCGGAAATATGTACTATTTCGAAAAATATCATTCATTTCAGCAAAAAAAATGTTATTCGTTAAATTGTCGATTATAATTATTAATAAATATTAACGTTTTGACAACAGTCAAATACCCAATTGCAAAGTGACTACGCGAAAAATCAGCGGACAATGCGTAGTTATAGTGGATAAATGCCCGATTACTACAGTAACATGTTATAAATTGCGCCTTATTTCTATGCAACTATTTTATAATAACTAGTCTAGTCACTAGTCATGTAGAATAGAATAGAAATGTTTTTTATTCAAATAAACATTTTTACAAATGCTTTTGAATCGTCGATGAGTCTACCACTGGTTCGGAATGCCGTTCCTGCCGAGAAGAACCAGCAAGAAACTCGGCGGTTGCTCTTTTCAAAATAAGTTTACAATATAATAGATATTATGCTATGTATGCAGTGTTTCCACAATGAGGGGAAGTTCCACAAAAGCATACCTAATTATATCTAATTATAATTCAACACATGTTAAGACAGAAAGTAGCCCCATTCCCGCCGGTGGAACCCGTTCACGAGCATG
Source organism: Oeneis ivallda (assembly GCA_029955525.1). Taxonomy (NCBI): domain Eukaryota; kingdom Metazoa; phylum Arthropoda; class Insecta; order Lepidoptera; family Nymphalidae; genus Oeneis; species Oeneis ivallda. Next base: position 4,968,857 of record JARPMR010000004.1, read on the forward strand.
ACGCATGACCCAGAAAAGTTGCTACTTGTAAGTTATTCAACGTAGGTCACGCTCCTTCAATGCTTCAATGCTTTTTTTTTAAGAAAGACTATTCACATTTCGCATCCCTCTCTCTCGCACATTCTAATATTTGCAATGATTGTAAACATCTCAGATACTTTTGACAAAATGTGGTCAATTATTATTTTTGACAAATAAATAACGGATATTTTAGACATAATTTTATTATCATATACCTAGTTTTTGATAAGAATAAGAGTGATAAAAGTTAATAGTAGTTTTCGTCATTTTCTCTATCAAAATCTAGGTATATCATAATAAAATTATGTCATAAATATCCGTAATAAGTAAGGATAATCATTGACCACATTTTGTCAAAAGAACCTATCTGAGATTTTAACAATCGTTGAAAATATTAGAATGTGCGAGAGAGGGATGCGAAATGTAATAGTCCTCTTAACCGGAATTCTGTGTGGTTGATTTATATAGAAGACATGCGGAATTTGTTCGACTCTGAAGACGACACAGGACAGGACAAAAGTGAACAAAATGATGAAACACAAGGCGGTAAAGATGACAAACAGAATGATGAAACACATAACAATGACAAAAAGCGTGATGGAACACAAAAAAATCATGACAAACAAAATAATAAAGTAAATGTTTCACTTAGCAAGGATACTAGTAAAAGGAGCTCTAGTCAGATTGACTTGATGGAAGTGGATAGTGATGACTTCTACAGTTGTAATTGTAAAGGTATAACTAATTATATTATGTTATTTTTTGTTACTACATGAATACGTACTTAATAATAACCTAATCAATTGCAATGATTTTTAAACCATGTCTGTCCTACTCATGTGTTAATTCGAAAATGTATTAGTTTGTTCTTCTAATAAGCCGCAACAGAGCTATGGATCGACGTGATTTTTCGAAACATAGTTTTAGTTGTCTATTACAATCACTGCATCTGTTTCTTGAAATGTAGTTTTAATTGTATATTACAATCACAGCATCTGTTTTTTTGAAACATAGTTTTAATTGTCTATTACAATCACAGCATCTGCTTTTACAAGCTTTTATTTAACTTGCAATGTTTGTTTGGGTCAAATCTTGAAATTTTGCATGTATGTGTAAATCGGATGACAATGCAATATTAATTAATAACTGAACTGATCTGATGATGGAGACGGAAGATGGCTATCGGAACTCTGTAATAAAACGACGTAACCCCATCGAATTTGGGCTCGTTTAATTCGTCATAACAAGTACTCTGATCCTAGATGATATCCAGAGTCTAATGATGTAGCTACTAAAAGCTAGCATTTAAAAATAAATTTTTTAATTTACACTTGTTTGAAACATAGTTTTGTCTATTACAATCACAGCATCTGTTTTTTGAAACATAGTTTTAGTTGTGTAATACAATCACAGCATCTGTTTTTTGAAAATGTTTTAGTCGTCTATTACAATCACTGCATCTGTTTTTTGAAAAATAGTTTTTCGTCTATTACAATCACAGAATCTGTTTTTTGAAACATAGTTTTAGTTGTCTAATACAATCACAGCATCTGTTTTTTGAAACATAGTTGTAGTCGTCTATTACAATCACTGCATCTGTATTTTGAAAAATAGTTTTAGTTGTCTATTACAATCACAGCATCTTTTTTTTGAAACATAGTTTTAGTCGTCTATTACAATCACTGCATCTGTTTTTTGAAAAATAGTTTTAGTCGTCTATTACAATCACAGCATCTTTTTTTTAAACATAGTTTTAGTTGTTTAATACAATCACAGCATGTTTTTTGAACTACTTTAAAACTCTATCCTGAGAAACAGGGCCACCAAAAACCAGACACATTTACTAAAGAAAGTTTTTTTTTTATTATGAGTGTATGATTTTCTATCAAAAATAGAGTTGTATGGCTACATGCAGAGCTTTTGGTGCCAAAACTCGGATCATAAATTACGTAGATATAATTTTTCCCATTTGTTTTTAATTTCAGGCACAATATTTGAAAGACCTCCTCCAAGATCATTCAGGAAGTGGCAAGTGAGGAATAAGACCACAGACGAGAATTACAATGTCATTGTGCACTGCCCTCATAAAGTGCGGGTAAGCGATAATATTATCTTCTTTGTCAACCGATAGATGTCCACAGCTGGACAAAGGTCTCTTGCGTGGACTTCCACAGGATTAGGTCCTGCGCTGCTTGAATCCAGCGGCTCCTTGTGATTCCCTTATACAGGGTAAATTTTTAACTTGTGCCAAAATTTTTATATGTTTTTTGTAAACGAAATTTAATAAACACGTATTTCTTATGTTTTTATTTTATTTAAGAATACCAAAACTATCGTTTGCCAAAGATATCTACTTTTAACCAGATGATCATGTTCACCCTACAATAGGAACGATGTCTACACCGATATGTACCTACGCGCGACGCCTACAGTAAAATACCTATTCACGCGCACTCCCTTGGGCTCGCAGACGTGGTACACTCTTTCTTTCGTACATTCTTTGAGCTGCTAGAAGGCTTTCAACACTGAGTAAATACACCCGCACCATTTCATAAAATTCACGATTTGAAAATCCGGACATTATGAATTGTGATCGCAGACGGCGGATCGACGCGACGGATCGATTGGTGCGACGCGGACGGAGTGCGCATGCAACGAGTGACGATAGACTGACAGACCGACAAACGAATTGACGCGAAACGCGCGTTCCCCACCCCGCGAAACACGGGGCCGACAAAAGAAGCCGTGCGGAGCGGCAGTGTTTGTCGGCATCACATCACAAAGCGGGCGTTCGGTCGGTACACACACCGAAGGAGCGGCTTGATCTTTCTTTTAGTTTTTTAATAACTTTGTTTACGAAATAAGGTTAAGGTTACATTAGACGCGCGCACATTAGACGGGCCGCATTGCATCGCCTCCGCCTAAATCACTTGTACACAATTTATCTGACCTATCGCACACTAAGACAAGGCGGAGCGGACCTCATTATTGCGTTGTGCATTTCCGAAAATGCGATACGGCCCGCTCCGCCCCGTAGCGGCCAGTCCTAATGTGCGCGTACCTTTATTTGGTATCTTTGATTTTCTTATTTTAGAGACAGATTTAGAAAAAAGAATGTTTTAAAAAAGCTACTGAGCTATTGCACTAGCGGCACGCTATGATGGCCGGTTTGACACATTACAATAGTGATGTGGAATGTCAATTTATTCTCGAACAAAAAACAATTAAGTTTTGTTTTTGTACCTGATTAAATAGGTTTAATAAAACAAAAATGTATATGTTTATTTAATTTATTTGAACGAACTGAATATTTGAATGAAAATGAATATACATACTTTATATGCACACAAGAAACATATGAATACAAAAGATACCAAAAAAGGTTTTTAAAAATTTTCAATTTAGAAAACCAAATGCCGAGTTGTGGTATATATCATATAAAAATAAAAATTTTACCTTTTGTATGAAACAGCTGATATTTTTTTGCGATTTCAGAGGTTTGTCCACATAGTGAAAATTGTTCATATTCACAAGTACATTCACCCCTTAAATGGTGCAAACTGATTTTTCTACACTTGTATACATTTTAGAAATCAATTTAATAAATAAATTTTGAGTCCTAAACCTAAAACTACATTCGATAAAATTTATGAATCTCTGCACATCACTATCGTCAATAAAGTAATACAATTATTTCCTTCAAAGTCGTTATCAATTAATACGGAACTTCATGAGCGGACAAACGTCAAACCGGCCATCATAGCGTGCCGCTAGTGTAATGGAAATTTGTTCTATTAACGATACTGAACTACCAAAAAAAATTTTTTCATTAAAAAAAAATTTTCCCTGTATATAACCCTTCTCTGAGAGGAGACCTGCGCTCAGTAGTGAGTCATTGATGGGTGGCTGATGATGATGAAAATCTAAATACGGCGTCTGCGAAAAAACCGATTGAATCTACTTATTTGATCTAACGAAAACGAAAATTCTCTTCTCTTCTCATTCGCGAGGAGACCTGTGCTCGGGCCGACATTGGGTCGAAATGATGATCATGATTTTTTAACGCTGTCATATTTTTGAAGTGAAACCTTCTTTAGGCGCGTTGAGCACTTTTTTTGGGTGAGCAAAAAACATGGATTTCGCGTCATCGTCACCTTCGCAATCGTCACTTGGAGATTTCAGTAAGCGTTCAACATTTTAGAAGTTCCCAAGCAACCTTGTACAGCGCAGCGGGCAAGCAGCCGCCTTCCTTACCGTTTAATGTATGATGTCGCAGGTTCGAATCTCACTCACGAAATCGTGACAGTGCGCTTTTATTATTTGTTTTTAATTATTAGCAAATCTAGTTTTCACTTCTAGTCAACCTCCTTGACTCAGTGGTGAGCGCTGTTGTCTTATAACTGGGAGGTCTCGGGTTCCATTCCCGGCGGGGTCAATTTGGGAATTTTTAATTTCTGAATTTTCTCTGGTCTGCTCTGGTGGGAGGCTTTGGCCATGGCTAGTTACCACCCTACCGTCAAAGACGTGCCGCCAAGCGATTTAGCGTTCCGGCACGATGACGTGTAGAAACCAATTAGGGGTATGGGTAGAATGTTCACTGCCATACCCCTTCCAAGCTAGCCCGCTACCATCTTAGACTGCATCGTCACTTACCATCAGGTGAGATCGCAGTCAAGCTTGTCATAAATAAAAAAAAAGTCTAATCTGACGCCAATTTTTATATATATTTTTTAATAATTAATTTGCTTTAATTTTATTTTGTTCAGGATAGAAACGGCGAAGTAATACTCGAGCCTATACCGGAGTACCAGCTGGATTTGGGCGGCAGCGCGCAGGCGGCCGGCAAGTTGCGCAGCCTGGCTCTGTCGCTGTACTTGAGGAACAACGCCTGCTTGGTGAATGGTGAGTCGACATACCACTTTCTTCTGTTAGCGACATTCTTCTTCTTCTTTCTTTATCAACCGATAGACGTCCACTGCTGGACAAAGGTCTCTTGCATGGACTTCCACAGGCCTCGGTCTTGCGCCGCCTGAATCCAGCGGCTCCCTGCGACTCGCTTGATGTCGTCGGTCCACCTGGTGGGGGGCCTGCCAACACTGCGTTTCCCGGTGCGGGGTCGCCACTCCAACACTTTGGGACCCCAACGACCATTAGCTCTTCGAACTATGTGCCCCGCCCATTTCCACTTCAGTATCGCGACTCGCTGAGCTATGTCGGTGACTCTGGTTCTCCTACGGATCTCCTCATTTCTGATTCGATCCCGCAGGGACACTCCGAGCATAGCTCTCTCCATCGCCCGCTGAGCGGTCCTGAGTTTACTTATGAGACCCTTAGTTAGCGACCATGTCTCGGATCCGTAAGTCATCACTGGCAACACGCACTGTTCGAAGACTTAGCGACATTGCTTTTACTCAAAGTAAAATTTTAAAATAAATAGATATTATGTGTACCGAGAAGTCAAGTGGTTTCACAAGCTTTTATTTAGCTTGACCAGTTTATTTATTTGTTTGTTTGGGTCAAATCATGCAAGATGAATTAGAACCACTTCCCGGTTTCCGATTGAGCAGAAATTTTGCATGTGTGTGTAAATCGGATGACAATGCAATATTATTGTGACATGGAGCTGATCTGATGATGGAGACGGAAGATGGCTGTCGGAACTCTGAAATAAAACGATGTAACCCATCGAATTTGGGCTCGTTTGATTCGTCATGACAAGAACTCTGATCCTAGATGATATCTAGAGTCTAATGATGTAGCTACTAAAAGCTTGTATTTAGAAATAAAATTTTTAATTTACACTTTATTGAAAATAGAATCTTGTTTTAAAATAAGGAATAATAAGAAAAATAAAGAGGAATGACAGATGAAAAAGTCGGGGCTGATGTTATTCGGCTTTTCGATGCGTACACGACTCTATGAAAAATTACAGTTTTGTATGGACAAAATGCGAATCTATGCGCACAGATGTGGTTCCAGCCTTAGTCTTGTTTCCCTCACTCTCGAAATAACACCCTGTATACTGTAGTGCGAGTCGACGGCGACACGGGCGAGGTGGCCACATTCGAGAACATGAACAGCGAGGAGTTCCAACTCAAACACGGTGACGTCATGGGTGACGTCACTAACACCTTGCACACCGCCTTCAGCCAACTGCAGGGGCTGTTGCCGGGGAACTACTTGCTGCGGCATGAGGTAAGATTCCTCTACCCCTCGAGAGGGGCACAGTTCTGCTGCCTCGTTAACTCAAACGAATGCAATATAATAGAATAGAATAGAATAGAAATGTTTTTTATTCAAATAAAGTTTTTTACAAGTGCTTTTGAATTGTCGATGAGTCTACCACTGGTTCGGAATGCCGTTCCTGCCGAGAAGAACCAGCAAGAAACTCGGCAGTTGCTCTTTTCAAAATACTTTTACAATATACTTAATAGATATTAATTCTATGTATGCAGAGTTTCCACAATGAGGGGAAGTTCCACAAAAGCATACGTAATTATTTCTAATTATAATTCAACACATGTTAAGACGGGCAGACCGAAAGTAGCCCCATTGCCGCTGGTGGCACCCGTTCACGAGCATGACGCATGACCCAGCCGTTGCTTCGCTCAACCATATTTGAGGGAACGTAACAACCCGCATCACACGACACCACCGCAGAAATGTTAGAGAGGGTGACATACTTAGGCTCTACTACTATACTATGTCTCTTACACTATCGCAGTTAGTTTGGGGTGAGAGCACACTGGCTACTTTTAGCGGCAGCGATCGCAAGCTTTTATTGCCCTTAGCGTTTTTATGGCCTTTTGCGTTCGACCGCGGAATCGCGCAGCAGACGCAATAGGCCATAACAAGGCTAAAGGCGGCAGCGATCGTGGCATTTTTGAAGAAAAACTTCTTTACGCACGCTTGACTTGGGGAGTAAGCTGGTGAATGCGTTACGAAAAGTGTGATCGGGCGAGGCGAACGGCAGTTGAGAGGGATATAAGTTAGCGAAGATAGAAAGAGAGAGAGTTACGTTTCGTATACTACTGTAGGGGCAAGAGAGAGGTGCGAGCACACATTTTCTTTCTCTCTCTCTCTCATAGCCAGTAAAGTTTCGTAAGTTTTACTTCAGTCGAGTGGTCTAAAGTACACTCGTTTTTCTTTATTAAATTCATATATTTGTAACTAGCTTACGGATCCAAAAAATGGTCGCTAACTATGGGCTTCATAAAAAGGCTCAGGGTCAATCAGCAGGTGATGGGGAGAGCTATGCTCGGAGTGTCCGTGCGAGATCAAATCAGAAATGAAGAGATCCGTAGAACTAAAGTCACCTCAGCTAGTCGCGAAACTGAAGTGGAAATGGGCACATAGTTCGAAGAGCTGATGGTTTGTGGGGTCCTATGGTGCTGGAGTGGCGACCCCGCACCGAGAAGCGCAGTGTTGGCAGACCCCCACTAGGCGGACCGGCGACATCAAACGAGTAGCAAGGAGCCGCTGGATTCAGGCGGCACAAGACCGAAACCTGTGGAAGTCCATGCAGCAGGTCTTTGTCCAGCAGTGGACGACGTCTATGTATTGATAAAGAAGAAGAACGAGCTGATGCACGTGACTTCGTTCGCGTGAATTTAGTGTTTAAAATCCCGCAGGAACTCTTTGATTTTCCGAGGTAGTAAGCCTATGTCACTCTCCAGATCATCAACTATAGTTAAGCAAAACTCACGTTGTACCGTAGCTCGGTTACAGCGTGATGGAAGGACAAAACAACAAACAAAAACTTTCGCATTTACAATATGAAGAAGACGTCGTCGATCGCCGTCACGCAGACGGCGATCGCACACGACAACTACCGAGATCGCGTACAGAACCACTTGACGACAGATCCACGAGCATTCTGGGGCTACATGAGGTCAAAGAAAGGTAACTCGAACCGACAAAAGTTAATAAAGAACGGACGAGTGCTTTCAGACCAAGAGTGTGCCGAGGAATTCGCTAGCTTTTTTCAATCTGTGTATAATCCCGAGCCGCCCACCCTGAGCGTGTCGGCGGCGGCCGTGGCGGGCGGCGCGGGTGCGGCACGTGCTGAGTTGGGGCGCTTGTCACCACGAGCGGTGGCCCGTACGCTCGCGCGGCTGCCGCCGAAGCGCTCGGTAGGACCGGATGGAATACCGCCGTTCATCTTCAAGGATTGCCGTATGGTGCTACTGGGACCACTGCTGCATCTATTTAACATCTGCATTGCGGCGGCAACATTTCCCGACCATCGGAAGCTTACTCGGGTGGTGCCAGTGCCGAAAGGCCGTGGAGGTCCTGAGCCTAGTGACTACAGACCAGTGGCAGTCCTGTGCACACCGGCTAAGGTGTTTGAGTCGGCAATACATAATTGTTTATATGAGCAGGTGAGTTCTCAATTGTCTGACGCGCAGCACGGATTTCGTCCTGGGCGGGGAACGACTGGGAACTTGCTGCATCTTATGACGCGATTGGTGCCAGCAGTAGATGCAAGGGTACAAGTAGATGTAGCTTACTTTGATTTTAGGAAGGCATTCGACACTGTCGATAATGATGTGCTACTGGCAAAGCTGGCCCGTGTTGGCTGTACGCCGAAGACGCTTGCTTTCTTCGCTAGTTACCTGCGGGATAGGCGTCAGTACGTTGACTGCGGTGGACACCGGTCACAGCCCTACTATACAAGGTCAGGCGTCAGTCAGGGTAGCAACTTAGGACCTCTCCAATTTATCTTTATGGTAAACGACTTACCGGAGGTGGTTACTGAGTCGACGTGCCTGTTGTTTGCTGACGACCTGAAATTAGTTAGGGAGGTGGGAGATATTTTACATCATGACGGACTACAGAGGGACATAGATGCAGTCAGCAGATGGAGCGAGCTGAATAAAATTTACTTTAATGTCTCCAAATGTTCCGTCATGACGTTTAGTCGCGCGCGTGACCCGCGCCACCATCAGTACCAGCTCGAGGGGCATCCGCTACGGCGGATCAAGGAAGTAAGGGATCTCGGTGTCCACTTCAGCACGGACTTGAATTTCCGGCAACATATAGTTAAAGTTTCTAAGAAAGCGTATCAAAATTTGGGCTTTATGTTGCGTCAAGCGAATGCATTCACCAACGTCAAAGCGTTAAGGGTTTATATGAAGCCCTTGTGAAAAGTCACTTGGAATGCAACGCAATTATATGGTCACCGAGTGAGACTAAGTACAAAATAATGTTGGAGCGAATTCAAAACAAATTTTTAAGGTTTTTGTACAACAAATTGTATGGAGTGTATCCGGGATATCCATTGCTATATCCTACTCTGTTCGTCATGGGCATGGTGGGATATAACAAACTGGAGGTACGGAGGGAGCTATCTCTGGCGACGTACTTATTTAAGGTGCTACGGGGTAAGCTGCACAATCCGGCTGTCCTGCAGGAATTACGGTTATGCGCACCGAACGAGAGCGTGTCGCGCAGACGCAGGCCGCCGCTGCTGGCGCAGTCGCGCGCGCGCAGCTGCTTGCTGCAGCGAGCGCCAATCACACGCGCGATTCGCACGCTCAACATCGTATCGGAGCAAATAGATTTGTTCAGTTGCTCGTTGAGCGAGTTCACAAAAGTTACTATATATATTCTTTGTAAATAATATTAGGTTAAAGTTGGTTGTAAGTAGTTAATATAAGGTAGTTATTAATACATAATTATTAGGAAGTTTCTAAGTCATTTATAATTATAACTTATCTGTCGCATTAGGTTAATCCTGTAATGATGGATTAAGTTATTTGTAAATAAATAAATAAATAAATAAATAAATAAATAAATAAATATTAGTAAGATTAACACTGTTTACAATGTCATTTGTGCTTTGTGTCAGTCCTTTTGTGGAACTTTCCCTCATTGTGGAAACACTGCATACATAGCATAGCAACCGCCGAGTTTTTTGCTGGTTCTTCTCGGCAGGAAGGGCATTGAACCAATGGTAGACATTGACGATTCAAAAGCACTTGTAAAAAAGTTCATTTGAATAAAAAACATTCCTATTCTATTTCAAGGTTATTTTAGATCGAAAAAAAAGGCCAAAAAAGATTACATTGCAAAGAAATAGAAAATTAGGTTATAATATTCACAACTTTCGTGCGTGCGTGCGCGCGTACTTGCTTGCGTGCGTGCGTGCTCACGTGCATACGTGCGTGCTTGCATGCGTGCGTTTTAACGTGCATACGTGTGTGGTTTCATGCGCGCGTGACTGGGTGGGGATTTTCTGTGGATGTGTGTGGGTGTGTGTGGCTTTAAGCACAGAATATATAATAGTACTACGTACAGAAGTTTCACTCCTGTGATGTTGACTACTTGCCGGCGCTTTAATAGCCTACATATTTTTTATTAAATAAATAAATCACGCACGCAAGCTAAATTAGACTTTATAGCTCGGCGCGAGGATCCATATTGCTTTGGATCTGTTCGCCTACCTACGTCACGGACAACGTTGCGTGGTTGCCTGGGGCTGTCAACAAAGAGTAAAAAAATCAGTAGGTATAACTTTTAATTATTTATTTATTTTACATCAGCTGTTTAACTTTAATATAATGTCTTTAAAGATTGTTTCTGTCTTTAAAATAACGATTGTTAAATTTAAGGGTTGAAAAAACTCTAAGGCAAACATATAATTTTAGTAAATATTGGGAGGGAAAACATGGACACAGATTCATAAAATTAATATTAGTTTATAAGCAATTAAGCAACGTAAAAAATGATAAATTAGAATCCTTTTCTTTGCTGATTAAGCATCCATCCACACAACAATTACAGTAGCAACGACTTTATGCCATTATTTCATTAGATAGATACCCATTTTAATGTTTACAACTATTTTTATTACTACAAATGTACTAAACACTAAACGTAAACTATTTCAAATAATATTTACGAAAAACTATTTACGTAAGCAATGTTAAATTCAGTAGTACGTCACTCGCCTAGAGCGCGCTAGCCCCGACAGCGGAGGCACGCCGGGAGTGCGCGCGATTGTAGGTATTTAAAACGCGTAAGTACCAAGAGTGACATAGGCCTGCTTTAAGTTTGTGTGTGTGTGTGTGTGTGTGTGTGTGTGTGCGTGCGTGCGTGCGTGCGTGCGTGCGTGCGTGCGTGCGTGCGTGCGTGCGTGCGTGCGTGCGTGCGTGCGTGCGTGCGTGCGTGTGTGTGTGTGTGTGTGTGTTTATAATTCCCTGTTTAGACAGAAAAACATGCAAGTAATGTTTCGGTAAGTTTTCTTTGTCCCTTCTAGAGCGCTGAAAATAAATCTTCCCTTCCAGCCGAGCCACGGGAAGAACGCATTACTGTTCGCGGCAAAGCCGCCCAGCAATGCTAGCATCACGCTCGACTTTGACTGCACCAGACTGCAGGATCCCGACGAATCCAAGAGTTTGAAGACACCTCCAACCCTCGCGCCAGTGCTTTTGCCTTTCCACAAGTGAGTTACGTTTGAGAGTCCACCTTCATATTTTTTTGACCTACTTGATTGGCGCCATTTTGGCCTTGATTGATGCCATTTTGGCGTTGTAAGCAGACACGAGTCTCTCTGGAACTAATAATATTGCAAATGGCGCATCGACCTCTTTAATTAATCTATGATTTCATAGATTAATTATAAAAAATACGTGTGGCACTCGGGTACTGCCGCGGTAAAGCTATTGCATAGCATTCGTCTAGTCGCACACACACAAACACCGTGCCGAAGTCTGCCGAACCGAAACGACGTTAGACGATGCACGGCTTTCAACGCAGCACCGCTGTGCCGGTCGGAGTGCGGGTGTTAGGTTTATTTTCGTTACGGAATTTCTCGATTCGGTCGCCGCGCTCAAAGCCCGCGATAAAAGCTATGCAATAGCTTAAAAGTCGGTGCGCCATTTTCAATATTATTACCAGAGACACTCGTATGTTAAAGTGGCGCTTCAAATTGATCGATAATTTAAGCTGACATTTGTATTGGGACAGCCAGTTTAGTTTTATCATAGATTAATTACAGGGATCAGTGGTTACGCCCGTACATTATAATATAGAAATTTAAGCATGTATGTATTGATTAAATCGCCATATTGTGAAAGTTAATATATAAAAGTCAATGGAATATTCCAAGTGGCGTGGCATTGAGTAGGTAATATTTCAAATCATAAATATCTTTAATTATAATCACATATTGTTGTTGGAATGTCATAATTAAAGTTAAATCCTTTTATCAAAATAGGTAACAACAATAATATTTTTTATCTACTCCAACATCGAAAAGTTCCAATTTCGAATTTGACACCTGAATCGAAATGAACCCTCTTTCGGTTTTGCTTCTCATTTCGATGCAGCTCGTTGTATGGGAGCTGAATCGAAATGGTTATCTTCTTAAAATAGGATACCTAAAGCTAAGGCTCTGAGTTCTGGCACTTTTGTACCGTTCATATGACAGAGGCGCCACAGGCGGCTGGTGGCGGCTTACGGAGTTACTTTTTGTTTACAGAGGCGCCACAGGCGGCTGGTGGCGGCTTACGGAGTTACTTTTTGTTACTTTATTGAGCCTACGGCGTATTTTGTTAATGATTTTATTTTCCTTGTCGTAGATAAAATCTAGTATGCAACTGAACGTAATTAGTCATTTTAATTCTCGTACTATCCTATTTTGATACTCGGCAAGCCTCGTATCAAAAAACAGCACTCGAATTAAAATGACCCTCATTACGATGCAGTTGCATAAATAGCTATTACAGCATAACAGTAATGCTAGTTTCCGACTGCTGATCATTATGGTCCGAGCCTTAGAAAAAAAGTTATGGAACTTTTCTCTCAAGTTAAGGTCTTAGGCCTGTGCTTGATGCGTGCTTCGGAGAGCACGCAAAGCTGGCTAATAGATCAATGAGAACAGTAGTACTAGTCATGATCATCATCATCAGTAGCAACCCAGCAACATCACTACTGAGCGCAGGTCTCCTCACAGAGAAGGGTTATAGGCCACAGTCCACCACACTGGCCCAATGCGAATTGGCGGAATTCACACACCTTCAAGAACATTATGAAGAACTCTCAGGTGTGCAGGTTTCCTCACGATGTTTTCCTTCACCGTTGAAGCAAGTGATATTTAATTGCTTAAACGCACTTGACTCCAAAAAGTTAGAGGTGCGTACCCGGGATCGAACCTGCGACCCCCCGAATAGGAGACCACAGTCCTAACCACTAGGCTATCACTGCTTCAGACCACAGTCCTAACCACTACTACGTAGTACTAGACGTAGTATTGGCATTTATGTTTGAGCACCACATCTCATACGTAGTTAACTAGTCTAAGATAGAGAAAAAATTATAGTACGCCTTGTTTCCAGGTTCCGTAAGATCCTCCCTTGCGCTTTCACGCCCCACGAACACATGCTGCCCCGCGAGCCGCGCCGACCCCCCAACAGACAGAAGACCCCCCCGCGAGCGCTGCAGGTACGGACCTCCCATCTGCCGCGTGCCACCATCACAAACCACATGACACCTTGCACTTTACTCCATCTTATACTGTTTCCTATTTGACAGATTGGGACGAATGCAAGTGTTCTTAATAATAGGCATGATGACAGCAACTAAGAATCCTATGAAATTATGAATTTATCTAATGAAATAGGATTCATGGATCATAAAAAACGTATTTAATTTTCTATTTTGAGCGCGATTGATTGATTTATTTTGATAAAATAAAACTATACAATACAGCGATCCGCCATATTGGATTGAACACCAATCAGAGCGATACGTCATATCTATCTTAAAATTTTGACAAACTGCTATGAAAAAACATACAAATGACGTCCCGAAAGACGCAATGACACCGTCGAGCGTTTCTGTGTGAATTTTGAAACTTAAAATTTCAATTTTATCTATCAAATTTTGTTTTGCTGAAATATTTTTTTTCGAAATAATAAACACTTCCGAACATCATCCAACAGTTTTCCAAAATTGGTCATCATGCCCATTTATACTACCATATTTAAATGCTAACAGTGACTTTGCACCTTCGGATAACTTCACTCACAAGTGTGAAGTTAGCAGGAGGCGCAAAACTGTTCCCATTAGCATTTGAAAGGTTCCATTTCATCCATGCAGTTTTATTGGTTAAAATTCACTATTTTAGCCAATTTGCTTAGGGCCTATACAAATGGACTGCGAAAAGCTGACTGCGAAACTGTATTTTGGACGCATTTAACAAAGATCTCATCCTAATTTTTGTTAGATTACATAGGAAATCGGCTGTATCAGCTTTATTTTGATGTATAAGAATTTCGTGAATCCTAATTAAAAACTTATTTATCTAAATTTTGAAAAATACATTTTCATTTCATTTTTTTTACTTGATTTAAATTCAAATGAAGTCCTTTATTATACCTGCATATGTATCGGAGATACTTCTTTATAAAATATATTGGTATCGTATCAGGCCAACAATTCAGTTATGACAACTGCATCCAAACTGCAATTTTACACTTGACTCCAAAAATTCAAACCGTTTGCATATGCCCTAAGTCGATAAGAAACATATAGTCGCAATGTTTCACAAGACGTTCCTTAATAGAGACGGGGTATTGGTAAATGACTCACCTAGCAACACTTCTGACAAAGGGAATAAACGCGTATACTACATTGGGCCTAAGGGTGCATGTCCACTGATGCGCAGCGGCGCGGAGACGTGCTGAACTGTCCAATCAGTGGGATTCCTTAAAAAATATTGCATCAATGTGACGACTGCAATCGCCTCTGATTGGCCGAGACCCACTCGCTATTAGTTAAAATGCATCTTTGCAGCAAGAACGCGATAAATTCAGCAAAACTGATCGATGATGTGATTTGATGATGATGAATTATAATCTTAATATTTTTGGTTAGCGGAATTTTCTGCTTTACTCCGCTTCAGTGGAGAGGCACCCTAAACAGGACCGCACACCACAGTAATAAATACGCAACGCATTGTTGCGTATTCGACTTTTTCTTCTCCTATCTTCTCTATGGCGCAACGCACACCTGCCCCCGTAGCCAAGTTACACTTACGATTATCTATTCTCTTTCTACGATCGCAAACGCTTGAAGGTTTGGCTAGGGCTAGGCTAGATGGCGCAGCAGCTGATCACAGACAGAAGTTTATTGATAATATTTCGCGGCACAAAGCGGTACAAGCGCAATAACGACGGATTCGACGATAATAAATGTCGAAATGTCGAAAAAAATATCGTTTTGATGATTTTATCATTTGCTATTGATAATGGGTTGCTTTGCTTTGCTTTTTAGGGTTCCGTAACCAAAGGGTGCCAACGGGACCCTATTACTAAGCCTCCGCTGTCCGACCGTCGTCTGTCAGCGGGCTGTATCTCGTACACCGTAATAGATAGAAAGTTGACATTTTCACATATTTTGTATTTCTATTGCCGCTATAACAACAAATAATAAAAATTCAATTAAATTAAAAAAAATAAATTAAAATATTTCCATGGGTACATGGAAATATTTTAATTAAATTTTTTTTAACGGAACCCTAAAAGAGCGAGGCCCGACTCGCACTTGGCCGATTTTTAGCATTTAAAATGCATAAATTATTCACTGTAGTGTCCATTTAAAATGTACATTAAAATAATTAGATAATTTAAGCGCCATCTAGTTTGCGATTTTGAAACTCGAACCTTTCTGTCTTTGATCAGCTGCTGCGCCATCTAGTCTAGCCCTCGCCAAACGTTTAAATGAAATTAAATGAAATTTTATTTGCGTTTCAAGCGTTTGCGATCGTAGAAAGAGAATAGCTATAATCGTAAGTGTAACTTGGCTACGGGGGCTAAAGAGAGAAAAACTCAGCCTTATTTACTTTTGTTACTCGAAGTGCGTACGATAAAGTAAATAAATCTGAGTTTTATTTGTTCTCAAAGAGAAAACAAAACTTGACCTCACCTTAGACCTTGACTTGACCTTTGAGTCTCACTTGATGACCTTCAACTAGTTTTCTACTCTATGAACCTGGCATTATTTACTTTACTGTGTACATACTGGACAACACATTTGACAACACATATTTGACAAAATTGTATGTGTTGTACAATATATCATGACTTATAATTGGTTTCATATTATGGCTAGGTGGACTGACTAAAACGAGTCGCAGGAAGCCGTTGGCTATATGCGGCGCAAGACCATAGCGTTGGGAAATCCGTACGACAGAAGTGGATGTCTATCTGTTGATGATGACGATGATGACGAGTTTCGCGAAAAAAATTGTCAGCTACTTAGCAGGTTTCAAAAACCTGGAACCTGCCGTGTTTTTGTGGGTAAAACATACGCGGACGAAATCCGGGGCATTGGCTAGTCAAAATTTCTGCTATCAGATGTGGGATATTGTTAGAGTCCAAAAACTATGCAATATTCTATTAGGGCACCTGCAAAGTGTTCCCGTAACAATTAAATGTTTCCAAATAAAGTTAATTTTTTCCAAATAAAGTTGGAACATTTTTACTGTAATTTGTTGTAAAATTGACATAAAACTTGATAAAAACATTTAAAAAAAAACATTTTTTGTCAAAATATTAAAAAAAAATACAAATTCATAAAGTTCCTGCTATCGGCATCTTAAACAGTGTTTTAATTTCTCCAAAAAGCAATTTGTGTTATGGGAACACTTGAGAAATACATGATACATTGTCTGTGTGTTTGTCTATATAATGATATTATAAATGCGAAAGTAAACTCCGTCTGTCTGTCTTATAACCTTCTCACGTCTTAACCGCTGAACCTATTTTGACGAAATTAGCTCTGGAGAAGGATAATTTGTATCCCGTAGTTCCCATGGGATTTTTATAACCTAAATGGTCGTTGGGGTCCCAAGGTGCTGGAGTGGCGACCCCGCACCGGGAAGCGCAGTGTTGGCAGAGGGGGGGTCGGACCAGGTGGACCGACGACATCAAACGAGTCGCAGGGAGCCGTTGGATTCAGGTGGCGCAAACCGAGGCCTGTGGAAGTCCATGCAAGAGACCTTTGTCCAGCAGTAGACGTCTTTCGGTTGATAAAGAAGAAGAAGAAATGGTCGCGGACGAAGTTGCGGGCTCAGCTGGTGTTAAATATTCGAGTTTAAACACGAAAATAAACTAAAAAAATCATCCCATCGAAGTGCATCATGCAAAATGGTATGTTCAATTTTGGAATTATTTGATCTGTTTATAAGTAACCTGTTTTTGGAATGTCTCAGTTCACAACTCGATGTCAACGAGTAAAGGTGGATTATTGTGTACAGTCGACGCTCTTTATATGCCGGGGATGCTTAACGTAAATATGTCGCGAATAATAAAGCCTTGTAGGGAATATTATGTTCTGAAACAGAATTAACAGAACATAATAAAATGTCCTAAGTCTTATTCTGTGCATTTTTACAGAAACTTTCTACGTGTAAAAAAATGTTCGACTCGCCACAAGATAAATGTTCACACAAACGTAGTTTTGATTTAATTTGGAAATTACATGTTGAATTGATATCAAACTTTCCAAATATCTAGCTCGCACGTTTGTGTATTTGTTAAGAAAATAAAACTAAAAAGAAAGTAGAGCAAGTTAAAAAAAATCACACTTAGACTTTTTCTGTTAGCTGGTGTTTAAACAATATCTAAACGAAAATTTTTCGCCGCGATTTGTTATAAAGAGCGTCAACTGTACTAATATCAATCGCACAATATAAGAAGTACGTGCGAGTTGTATGTTCTGTTGGTGTCTGTTCGTTAGTTGGATGCGGAGCAGGAAGGCGGCGCGCGTAGCAAGGTTGGAAAACGCGGCCGAAACCGCGCTATAGTACTAGTCTACAGAATAACATACGAGCGAACCGTTACGGTGGCCTGACGTAAAGTATCCGTACAACTTAGGGCTCCAACTTTGTCTGAAGGCATTCGTTTATTGAAATATTGAAATATATTATGTAGTAGTAAATACGAAACCGCGGGCTGAGCTATGTAGTTTTAAATGTTTTTCTAATCGAGCGATAAACACTTTATGTGATCCTATTAATATTCGTTAAAATTTAAATTTAATCCATAGTTAGTTATATCCAAAGAGATGTCATATTTTTGGAGTAACAAACTTCACTCGTCACACTTAAAAAGTATGCGACCACCATATCACAGGGATACAGGGTTTTTACACATAAAAAAAATTGCTTGTATGTAAAGTCGGTTTACGGACGATAGTTTTACGTGATAACGTCATAAAGATGAACAGCGTGCTGCTAGAACTAGCTCGCGACACATCCGCTAACCACAGCACGCATGCGATGACTGGCGGGCGGCGGGCGGCGGCGGTCACAGGCCAGCGCTTGGGCCGATCGTGCCTCTGTATCGCTTGTTCCGCGCTCTCGCTTGCACGCTCAGACTTAGGCGGAACGTGACACTTTTTCGTGCGTGCAGCCGGTGTTCATCGATTTATAAGACGTTGTCACGTCAAAACACTTCACTCGTAGTGATAAAATGCGCCCCGATAAGTTCTTACCAAAACGTGTCAAATCGCACAAAACAACTGTGATGCTATGACTGGCCACAGCGCACTGTACGAACTACAAGTAATTAGCTGGAAATAAAAACCAAAATGGTGGATAGTAATAGGAAAGTAGATTTATTTCGATAACATGGCGCGCCCCTCCAAAATTCAAAACGTTTGACAGTATTTGTGAAAATATTTACAAAGCTCTACAAAGACTCACAACGCATGTGGGCTTGCTGAGCCGTCAACCAAAAATAAATCCAAGTTTTTGTTGCTCAACTAGCAGCGTCATTAATAGTATATTCAAGTCATTATTAGTGTCGAGGGGCGCGCCATATTATCATAGTTGATCTCTGTTACGTTCCCTCAAATGGGTCATGCATCATGCATCATGCTCGTGAACGGGTGCCACCAGCGGCAATGGGACTACTTTCTGTCTGCCCGTCTTAACATGTGTTGAATTATAATTAGAAATAATTAAGTATGCTTTTGTGGAACTTCCCCTCATTGTGGAAACTCTGCATACATAGAATAATATCTATTAAGTATATTGTAAAAGTATTTTGAAAAGAGCAACTGCCGAGTTTCTTGCTGGTTCTTCTCGGCAGGAACGTCATTCCGAACCAGTGGTAGACTCATTGACGATTCAAAAGTACTTGTAAAAGTTTATTTAAATAAAAAACATTTCTATTCTATTGTATATATAAAATAATGATGTATAATTGCAAGTGTAGCGTAACTTTCACACTTCAATTTAGTTTCGAGATTGCAATACAACTAATTCACCAATTTCATAAATTATTCAAAGCAGACAACGTCAATTTTGACAATACGCACATCTTTTGAGGAACATTGCACGCTCTAGTAATATTACATCCTTGGAGATATCAAATACTGACTATGGATTAAGTTTACTGTTAATAGTTTGTTAAAACTCTATGGAAATCTCTCGGAAATAACAATAGATGGAGCCCTAACACGAATTTACATATATATAAATATTTATTGCCAATAGACAATATTATCATGTTTTTCAAAATACTTCTGAACCGATTGTCTTGAAAACTACTGAACGCAGCAATCTAATATAGAAAGTCTAAAAAAACCGAAAATTTTAGTTTTTAGACTTTTAACGATTGATTTACAAGTTTCAGTTTGTATGTATGTATTGTCATAGAGACACATAAATCCATACAAAATAACATTATTGCGTTCTGTCAAAGGTGCTATTTACAAGTATTGGAAGAGTACCCTCTCAATTATTGGGTACACTTTAAAAGCGAACAAAATCGCAGGCAAAAGCTGGTACGCGATATCGAATGTCTGAATTACTAAAATATAAGCTACCGAAGATTTATTCAAATGATATTACCATATTCAAATGCATGTAGGCACTGCTTGATTTCTCCCGCTAACTTCACTCATAAATTAATGTTTATCAATTAAATTTTGTATAAATAATAGACCTACTGCACACTACTGTCACTGTGGCGATACTAAGAGACTTAGGGTGAGGTCTATAGATGGCACTCTCACTCAGCTCAGACTCAAGACTGAGTTAAAATAAGACAGATTTATGTCAAGACATATTTGTGTCTCATTTTAACTTTGTCTTGAGTCTTGAACAGAGCCAGAGTACGATCTATAGATCTCAGCCTTAGGGTGAGGTCTATAGATGGCACTCTCGCTCAGTTCAGACTCTAGACTGAGTTAAATCTAGACAGATTTATGTCAGGACATATTTCTGTCTCATTTTAACTGTCTTTAGTCTTGAGCAGAGCCAGAGTACGATCTATAGATGCCAACCTAGATAGATGTTAGGCCCGTTTGCAGAGACGCCGAGTTGTAATTTTGTTTTAATTTTGCTGTAATTTTGTTGCAATTTTGTAATTTTTTGTAATTTTGACAGAAGCTGTATACGCATCTGTCAAATCTGTCCTTTTAACCCAGAGCTGCTAACTCTGGGTTAAGACGTTTCTGCAAGCGCGCCTGACGTAGTCTATCTGTTGAGACGATGCGACGTCGAGTGAAGTTAGCAGTAGATGCAAAACCTCGCCTATTAACATTTGAAGATGGAAATAATGTACGATTCCACAGAAATGACAAATAAAATATTATGATTTAATTTTTAAATCATCCCAATTTCGAGAACAATATTTGTTGATGTGATTTAAATTCCATTGAAGTTATTTGTGAACAAAAGTAAACGCTTTTCTGATGTAGCTGTGATCTTATGACGTCATATAAAGTGCACAAATAATTTCAGGGGATGATTCAAAGATATAGTGTGCCTAGCCTTGCTGTTGATGGTGTCGAGAAGTAAGTTGCTCTTAGTAACAAACTGAAGTTTATTCGGCTGTAACTACACTAATCTAATGATCTCTAAACCTAACTAATAAGTCTATGGTAGTGACATCCTTTTCATAATGTTCCTTGTGACAGCATTACTTTCAGACCTGACAATTTTGTTCAGTTTGTTTAATGCGACAAAGTTAGGTAAGAACAGTAATGTAAACCGCCATTTGGTTTGAGAGCAAACCAGAAGTAGAAAATGGCAGCTTCTCATTCCTATTATCTTGATCGCATTAAAAAACCGAATAGGCATTGAATAAGTCAGCACAAACTCAATTTCATCATTCATTGAGCAGAGTTGTATTGAATTGAAAGTTGAAACTTGGTCTATCGAAATGGATTTTGCAGCAAAAAAGGAATCTTACATACATTGCCGGCTTTTTAAAAATTGAAACTTGAAACTTGAGGTATGAAGCAGAAAAAAAGGTTATAACCTTTTTTTCTGCTTCATACCTAAACATGCGATCAATATTAAGGAAAGATAAAGCGCCATTTTTAGGGTTCCATAGTTCCAACTTGATTAGTGTACACACGAGGCAAATAGAAAATGTCGGTTTAACATCCCTATTTTGTATCTTATTATGATATCCATGCATGCATGCATGGACATGTTTTGTCCCTCGAACTTCACAGCTAGGCTGGGTACACTATGTTCGATGTAGGTCACGGCATATTAAATTAACTTTTTGTTCCAGTGGCCAAAGAGAAAGAGGAAAAAGAAGAAGAACCCAAGGAACTAGCTGTGATTGTAAATAAATACTCAACAGTAATATAATAAGAAATGTCTCATTTATTTATAGCATATCTAATACTTGGATAAGCACCTTATAATTTAGTACAATAACTTTATCTTAATAAAATAACTTGGGACAATAAATATTTCTTTTTCTACAATAATAATATTATCTATAAAGGAAATCTATAACATCGCGGCGCGTCATTTCAAGCAGCCTCATCAAAATATCCATCCAATTGAGCAGCGATCTGTAAAATAAGAATCAGTTTTTACAAGCTGTTATTTAACTTGCAAATCTTGCAATGTATTTATGTCAAATCTTGCTAGATGAATGTAGAACCAATTCCCGGTTTCAGATTGAGCTGAAATTTTGCATGTATATGTAAATCGGAAGACAATGCAATATTATTGTGACATGGAGTTGATCTGTCATCTGATGATGGAGATGGAAGATGGCTATCAGAACTCTATAAAACGACGTAGCCCAATCGAATTTGGGCTCTTTTGATTCGTTTTGACAGTAATCTGATCCTAGACGATATCCAGGGTCTGGATGAAGCCGGAAGTAACCCCATCGAGTTTGGGCTCGTTTGATTAATCTTGAAAAATATTCTGATGGTGTAGCCAGGAAGTCGATTGTAGACCTCAGCGCCCATGCCCTTAACGGTTTTTTTAATCTACAAGTAGTAGTAAGTAGTAGTATATCATCTCTTGTTTTAATTACATACATACAAAACTAAATAATAAAATACGAATCGAATGAGTGCACAAGCGCACGTAAATTTTGTATGACGGCCACCTCGAATCGTGTTTTCGCGAATCACGACAACGAATCGAACACGAGGAAGTGCACAAGAGCCCTAAGGGTACGGTACCTGCAGCGGCGTGTACTTGA
Organism: Oeneis ivallda; assembly: GCA_029955525.1. Taxonomy (NCBI): domain Eukaryota; kingdom Metazoa; phylum Arthropoda; class Insecta; order Lepidoptera; family Nymphalidae; genus Oeneis; species Oeneis ivallda. The sequence goes on from JARPMR010000004.1 coordinate 4,991,353, forward strand.
CGTACTTGTCGGGGTTTTGATAACCACCACCTCTAGAACTCAATATGAACACTAGTTACGTGTAAGGGTACGGTACCTGCAGCGGCGTGTACTTGACGTACTTGTCGGGGTTTTGATAATTACGTGTTAGGATACTGTACCTGCAGCGGCGTGTACTTGACGTACTTGTCAGGGTTTTGATAACCACCACCTCTAGACCTCAATATGAACACTAGTTACGTGTAAGGGTACAGTACCTGCAGCGGCGTGTACTTGACGTACTTGTCGGGGTTTTGATAACCACCACCTCTAGAACTCAATATGAACACTAGTTACGTGTAAGGGTACGGTACCTGCAGCGGCGTGTACTTGACGTACTTGTCGGGGTTTTGATAATTACGTGTTAGGATACTGTACCTGCAGCGGCGTGTACTTGGCGTACTTGTCAGGGTTTTGATAACCACCACCTCTAGAACTCAATATGAACACTAGTTACGTGTAAGGGTACAGTACCTGCAGCGGCGTGTACTTGACGTACTTGTCGGGGTTTTGATAACACCACCACCTCTAGAACTCAATATGAACACTAGTTACGTGTAAGGGTACGGTACCTGCAGCGGCGTGTACTTGGCGTACTTGTCAGGGTTTTGATAACCACCACCTCTAGAACTCAATATGAACACTAGTTACGTGTAGGAGTGTAGGATACGGTACCTGCAGCGGCGTGTACTTGACGTACTTGTCGGGGTTTTGATAACCACCACCTCTAGAACTCAATATGAACACTAGTTACGTGTAAGGGTACGGTACCTGCAGCGGCGTGTACTTGACGTACTTGTCGGGGTTTTGATAATTACGTGTTAGGATACTGTACCTGCAGCGGCGTGTACTTGGCGTACTTGTCAGGGTTTTGATAACCACCACCTCTAGAACTCAATATGAATACTAGTTACGTGTAAGGGTACGGTACCTGCAGCGGCGTGTACTTGACGTACTTGTCGGGGTTTTGATAACCACCACCTCTAGAACTCAATATGAACACTAGTTACGTGTAAGGGTACGGTACCTGCAGCGGCGTGTACTTGACGTACTTGTCGGGGTTTTGATAATTACGTGTTAGGATACTGTACCTGCAGCGGCGTGTACTTGGCGTACTTGTCAGGGTTTTGATAACCACCACCTCTAGAACTCAATATGAACACTAGTTACGTGTAGGAGTGTAGGATACGGTACCTGCAGCGGCGTGTACTTGACGTACTTGTCGGGGTTTTGATAACCACCACCTCTAGAACTCAATATGAACACTAGTTACGTGTAAGGGTACGGTACCTGCAGCGGCGTGTACTTGACGTACTTGTCGGGGTTTTGATAACCACCACCTCTAGAACTCAATATGAACACTAGTTACGTGTAAGGGTACGGTACCTGCAGCGGCGTGTACTTGACGTACTTGTCGCGGTTTTGATAATTACGTGTTAGGATACTGTACCTGCAGCGGCGTGTACTTGACGTACTTGTCAGGGTTTTGATAACCACCACCTCTAGAACTCAATATGAACACTAGTTACGTGTAGGAGTGTAGGATACGGTACCTGCAGCGGCGTGTACTTGACGTACTTGTCGGGGTTTTGATAACCACCACCTCTAGAACTCAATATGAACACTAGTTACGTGTAAGGGTACGGTACCTGCAGCGGCGTGTACTTGACGTACTTGTCGGGGTTTTGATAATTACGTGTTAGGATACTGTACCTGCAGCGGCGTGTACTTGACGTACTTGTCAGGGTTTTGATAACCACCACCTCTAGAACTCAATATGAACACTAGTTACGTGTAGGAGTGTAGGATACGGTACCTGCAGCGGCGTGTACTTGACGTACTTGTCGGGGTTTTGATAACCACCACCTCTAGAACTCAATATATGAACACTAGTTACGTGTAAGGGCACGGTACCTGCAGCGGCGTGTACTTGACGTACTTGTCGGGGTTTTGATAACCACCGCCTCTAGAACTCAATATGAACACTAGTTACGTGTAAGGATACGGTACCTGCAGCGGCGTGTACTTGACGTACTTGTCGGGGTTTTGATAACCACCACCTCTAGAACTCAATATATGAACACTAGTTACGTGTAAGGGCACGGTACCTGCAGCGGCGTGTACTTGACGTACTTGTCGGGGTTTTGATAACCACCGCCTCTAGAACTCAATATGAACACTAGTTACGTGTAAGGATACGGTACCTGCAGCGGCGTGTACTTGACGTACTTGTCGGGTTTTGATAACCACCACCTCTAGAACTCAATATGAACACTAGTTACGTGTAGGAGTGTAGGATACGGTACCTGCAACGGCGTGTACTTGACGTACTTGTCGGGGTTTTGATAACCACCACCTCTAGAACTCAATATGAACACTAGTTACGTGTAGGAGTGTAGGATACGGTACCTGCAGCGGCGTGTACTTGACGTACTTGTCGGGGTTTTGATAACCACCACCTCTAGAACTCAATATGAACACTAGTTACGTGTAAGGATACGGTACCTGCAGCGGCGTGTACTTGACGTACTTGTCGGGGTTTTGATAACCACCACCTCTAGAACTCAATATGAACACTAGTTACGTGTAAGGATACGGTACCTGCAGCGGCGTGTACTTGACGTACTTGTCGGGGTTTTGATAACCACCACCTCTAGAACTCAATATGAACACTAGTTACGTGTAGGAGTGTAGGATACGGTACCTGCAGCGGCGTGTACTTGACGTACTTGTCGGGGTTTTGATAACCACCACCTCTAGAACTCAATATGAACACTAGTTACGTGTAGGAGTGTAGGATACGGTACCTGCAGCGGCGTGTACTTGACGTACTTGTCGGGGTTTTGATAACCACCACCTCTAGAACTCAATATGAACACTAGTTACGTGTAAGGATACGGTACCTGCAGCGGCGTGTACTTGACGTACTTGTCGGGGTTTTGATAACCACCACCTCTAGAACTCAATATGAACACTAGTTACGTGTAGGAGTGTAGGATACGGTACCTGCAGCGGCGTGTACTTGACGTACTTGTCGGGGTTTTGATAACCACCACCTCTAGAACTCAATATGAACACTAGTTACGTGTAGGAGTGTAGGATACGGTACCTGCAGCGGCGTGTACTTGACGTACTTGTCGGGGTTTTGATAACCACCACCTCTAGAACTCAATATGAACACTAGTTACGTGTAGGAGTGTAGGATACAGTACCTGCAGCGGCATGTACTTGACGTACTTGTCGGGGTTTTGATAACCACCACCTCTAGAACTCAATATGAACACTAGTTACGTGTAAGGGCACGGTACCTGCAGCGGCGTGTACTTGACGTACTTGTCGGGGTTTTGATAATTACGTGTTAGGATACTGTACCTGCAGCGGCGTGTACTTGACGTACTTGTCAGGGTTTTGATAACCACCACCTCTAGAACTCAATATGAACACTAGTTACGTGTAGGAGTGTAGGATACGGTACCTGCAGCGGCGTGTACTTGACGTACTTGTCGGGGTTTTGATAACCACCACCTCTAGAACTCAATATGAACACTAGTTACGTGTAAGGGTACGGTACCTGCAGCGGCGTGTACTTGACGTACTTGTCGGGGTTTTGATAATTACGTGTTAGGATACTGTACCTGCAGCGGCGTGTACTTGACGTACTTGTCAGGGTTTTGATAACCACCACCTCTAGAACTCAATATGAACACTAGTTACGTGTAGGAGTGTAGGATACGGTACCTGCAGCGGCGTGTACTTGACGTACTTGTCGGGGTTTTGATAACCACCACCTCTAGAACTCAATATATGAACACTAGTTACGTGTAAGGGCACGGTACCTGCAGCGGCGTGTACTTGACGTACTTGTCGGGGTTTTGATAACCACCGCCTCTAGAACTCAATATGAACACTAGTTACGTGTAAGGATACGGTACCTGCAGCGGCGTGTACTTGACGTACTTGTCGGGGTTTTGATAACCACCACCTCTAGAACTCAATATATGAACACTAGTTACGTGTAAGGGCACGGTACCTGCAGCGGCGTGTACTTGACGTACTTGTCGGGGTTTTGATAACCACCGCCTCTAGAACTCAATATGAACACTAGTTACGTGTAAGGATACGGTACCTGCAGCGGCGTGTACTTGACGTACTTGTCGGGTTTTGATAACCACCACCTCTAGAACTCAATATGAACACTAGTTACGTGTAGGAGTGTAGGATACGGTACCTGCAACGGCGTGTACTTGACGTACTTGTCGGGGTTTTGATAACCACCACCTCTAGAACTCAATATGAACACTAGTTACGTGTAGGAGTGTAGGATACGGTACCTGCAGCGGCGTGTACTTGACGTACTTGTCGGGGTTTTGATAACCACCACCTCTAGAACTCAATATGAACACTAGTTACGTGTAAGGATACGGTACCTGCAGCGGCGTGTACTTGACGTACTTGTCGGGGTTTTGATAACCACCACCTCTAGAACTCAATATGAACACTAGTTACGTGTAAGGATACGGTACCTGCAGCGGCGTGTACTTGACGTACTTGTCGGGGTTTTGATAACCACCACCTCTAGAACTCAATATGAACACTAGTTACGTGTAGGAGTGTAGGATACGGTACCTGCAGCGGCGTGTACTTGACGTACTTGTCGGGGTTTTGATAACCACCACCTCTAGAACTCAATATGAACACTAGTTACGTGTAGGAGTGTAGGATACGGTACCTGCAGCGGCGTGTACTTGACGTACTTGTCGGGGTTTTGATAACCACCACCTCTAGAACTCAATATGAACACTAGTTACGTGTAAGGATACGGTACCTGCAGCGGCGTGTACTTGACGTACTTGTCGGGGTTTTGATAACCACCACCTCTAGAACTCAATATGAACACTAGTTACGTGTAGGAGTGTAGGATACGGTACCTGCAGCGGCGTGTACTTGACGTACTTGTCGGGGTTTTGATAACCACCACCTCTAGAACTCAATATGAACACTAGTTACGTGTAGGAGTGTAGGATACGGTACCTGCAGCGGCGTGTACTTGACGTACTTGTCGGGGTTTTGATAACCACCACCTCTAGAACTCAATATGAACACTAGTTACGTGTAGGAGTGTAGGATACAGTACCTGCAGCGGCATGTACTTGACGTACTTGTCGGGGTTTTGATAACCACCACCTCTAGAACTCAATATGAACACTAGTTACGTGTAAGGGTACGGTACCTGCAGCGGCGTGTACTTGACGTACTTGTCGGGGTTTTGATAACCACCACCTCTAGAACTCAATATATGAACACTAGTTACGTGTAAGGGCACGGTACCTGCAGCGGCGTGTACTTGACGTACTTGTCGGGGTTTTGATAACCACCGCCTCTAGAACTCAATATGAACACTAGTTACGTGTAAGGATACGGTACCTGCAGCGGCGTGTACTTGACGTACTTGTCGGGTTTTGATAACCACCACCTCTAGAACTCAATATGAACACTAGTTACGTGTAGGAGTGTAGGATACGGTACCTGCAACGGCGTGTACTTGACGTACTTGTCGGGGTTTTGATAACCACCACCTCTAGAACTCAATATGAACACTAGTTACGTGTAGGAGTGTAGGATACGGTACCTGCAGCGGCGTGTACTTGACGTACTTGTCGGGGTTTTGATAACCACCACCTCTAGAACTCAATATGAACACTAGTTACGTGTAGGAGTGTAGGATACTGTACCTGCAGCGGCCTGTACTTGACGTACTTGTCGGGTTTTGATAACCACCACCTCTAGAACTCAATATGAACACTAGTTACGTGTAGGAGTGTAGGATACGGTACCTGCAGCGGCGTGTACTTGACGTACTTGTCGGGGTTTTGATAACCACCACCTCTAGAACTCAATATGAACACTAGTTACGTGTAGGAGTGTAGGATACGGTACCTGCAGCGGCGTGTACTTGACGTACTTGTCGGGGTTTTGATAACCACCACCTCTAGAACTCAATATGAACACTAGTTACGTGTAGGAGTGTAGGATACGGTACCTGCAGCGGCGTGTACTTGACGTACTTGTCGGGGTTTTGATAACCACCACCTCTAGAACTCAATATGAACACTAGTTACGTGTAGGAGTGTAGGATACGGTACCTGCAGCGGCGTGTACTTGACGTACTTGTCGGGGTTTTGATAACCACCACCTCTAGAACTCAATATGAACACTAGTTACGTGTAGGAGTGTAGGATACAGTACCTGCAGCGGCGTGTACTTGACGTACTTGTCGGGGTTTTGATAACCACCACCTCTAGAACTCAATATGAACACTAGTTACGTGTAAGGGTACGGTACCTGCAGCGGCGTGTACTTGACGTACTTGTCGGGGTTTTGATAACCACCACCTCTAGAACTCAATATGAACACTAGTTACGTGTAGGAGTGTAGGATACAGTACCTGCAGCGGCGTGTACTTGACGTACTTGTCGGGGTTTTGATAACCACCACCTCTAGAACTCAATATGAACACTAGTTACGTGTAAGGGTACGGTACCTGCAGCGGCGTGTACTTGACGTACTTGTCGGGGTTTTGATAACCACCACCTCTAGAACTCAATATATGAACACTAGTTACGTGTAAGGGCACGGTACCTGCAGCGGCGTGTACTTGACGTACTTGTCGGGGTTTTGATAACCACCGCCTCTAGAACTCAATATGAACACTAGTTACGTGTAAGGATACGGTACCTGCAGCGGCGTGTACTTGACGTACTTGTCGGGTTTTGATAACCACCACCTCTAGAACTCAATATGAACACTAGTTACGTGTAGGAGTGTAGGATACGGTACCTGCAACGGCGTGTACTTGACGTACTTGTCGGGGTTTTGATAACCACCACCTCTAGAACTCAATATGAACACTAGTTACGTGTAAGGGTACGGTACCTGCAGCGGCGTGTACTTGACGTACTTGTCGGGGTTTTGATAACCACCACCTCTAGAACTCAATATGAACACTAGTTACGTGTAGGAGTGTAGGATACAGTACCTGCAGCGGCGTGTACTTGACGTACTTGTCGGGGTTTTGATAACCACCACCTCTAGAACTCAATATGAACACTAGTTACGTGTAAGGGTACGGTATCTGCAGCGGCGTGTACTTGACGTACTTGTCGGGGTTTTGATAACCACCACCTCTAGAACTCAATATATGAACACTAGTTACGTGTAAGGGCACGGTACCTGCAGCGGCGTGTACTTGACGTACTTGTCGGGGTTTTGATAACCACCGCCTCTAGAACTCAATATGAACACTAGTTACGTGTAAGGATACGGTACCTGCAGCGGCGTGTACTTGACGTACTTGTCGGGTTTTGATAACCACCACCTCTAGAACTCAATATGAACACTAGTTACGTGTAGGAGTGTAGGATACGGTACCTGCAACGGCGTGTACTTGACGTACTTGTCGGGGTTTTGATAACCACCACCTCTAGAACTCAATATGAACACTAGTTACGTGTAGGAGTGTAGGATACGGTACCTGCAGCGGCGTGTACTTGACGTACTTGTCGGGGTTTTGATAACCACCACCTCTAGAACTCAATATGAACACTAGTTACGTGTAGGAGTGTAGGATACGGTACCTGCAGCGGCCTGTACTTGACGTACTTGTCGTATTTTGATAACCACCACCTCTAGAACTCAATATGAACACTAGTTACGTGTAGGAGTGTAGGATACGGTACCTGCAGCGGCGTGTACTTGACGTACTTGTCGGGGTTTTGATAACCACCACCTCTAGAACTCAATATGAACACTAGTTACGTGTAGGAGTGTAGGATACGGTACCTGCAGCGGCGTGTACTTGACGTACTTGTCGGGGTTTTGATAACCACCACCTCTAGAACTCAATATGAACACTAGATACGTGTAGGAGTGTAGGATACGGTACCTGCAGCGGCGTGTACTTGACGTACTTGTCGGGGTTTTGATAACCACCACCTCTAGAACTCAATATGAACACTAGTTACGTGTAGGAGTGTAGGATACAGTACCTGCATCGGCATGTACTTGACGTACTTGTCGGGGTTTTGATAACCACCACCTCTAGAACTCAATATGAACACTAGTTACGTGTAAGGGTACGGTACCTGCAGCGGCGTGTACTTGACGTACTTGTCGGGGTTTTGATAACCACCACCTCTAGAACTCAATATGAACACTAGTTACGTGTAGGAGTGTAGGATACAGTACCTGCAGCGGCGTGTACTTGACGTACTTGTCGGGGTTTTGATAACCACCACCTCTAGAACTCAATATGAACACTAGTTACGTGTAAGGGTACGGTACCTGCAGCGGCGTGTACTTGACGTACTTGTCGGGGTTTTGATAACCACCACCTCTAGAACTCAATATGAACACTAGTTACGTGTAAGGGTACGGTACCTGCAGCGGCGTGTACTTGACGTACTTGTCGGGGTTTTGATAACCACCACCTCTAGAACTCAATATGAACACTAGTTACGTGTTAGGATACTGTACCTGCAGCGGCGTGTACTTGACGTACTTGTCGGGGTTTTGATAACCACCACCTCTAGAACTCAATATGAACACTAGTTACGTGTAAGAGCCTGTCCAGATGAGGCGTTTTACGCGCGAGTCGACTCGCGCGTAGACACTCGCGCGTTCCCGAGATACTAGAGCTACATATATTCCGTCCAGATAATGACGCGCGTTTCCTCACTCGCGCGTAACTCGCGCGTAAGACGCTGGTTACGCGCGAGACTCTCGACTCGCGCGTTCTACGCGCGAGTCGAGATACTCGGGCGCCATTACTGCGTCCAGTACTACGCGCGAATCCGTAGCGAGTGGACGTATTCAAAATGGAGCGTGATAACTTCGATACCGAACTTTTTATAGACGAAATTGAAAAAAGAATAGCCATATGGGATATGGAATCTTCAGTATATTCCAATAGAGTAATAAAACGTAGGAACTGGGAAGAAATAGTCGAAATTTTTTGTGAACCTGACGATTCCGAAGAAAAGAAAAAAGCTTTAGGTAAGTAAACAATAGTTTATTTAATAATATTACTTTCTCTTCGTTTACGACGTTTCCATCGACGGTATGCAAGTCACAACACAACCGCTGTATCCGAGTCCATTGTTTATAACTGAATCCCTCCCAGTGTAGGAACGCGCGTAAAACGTGATATCTGGACGCAATATAAATTGAAACGCGCGAGTTCACTCGCGCGTAAAACGCCTCATCTGGACAGGCTCTAAGGGTACGGTACCTGCAGCGGCGTGTACTTGACGTACTTGTCGGGGTGCTTGGCGAAGGGCGCGGCGAGCGCGCGCTCGTGCAGCGCGCTGTAGGGCGGCAGCACGGCCTGCTTGTTGTCGCGCTTGAGCGCCTCGCGCAGCTCCGCGTCCGGCACGCTGTAGCTGCGCTGCGCGCGCGTCGTCTCCTCCCACTCGCGGTTGAAGCTCTACAGACATACAACATCATCATCATCATGAGTCGTTAAGGATGATTATACGGGTCTGCCCGCGAAATTCAAATTTATTCACAGGTTTACATAAAAATCTTTACTTGAAAGTGACCAGTTTAAGAAATTAATCAAAATACTGACTAATTTGTGAGTAACTCACGTCCAACTCGGTATTTTGATTATTTTAAACTGGCACGTTCATGTAAAGATTTTTATGTAAACCTGTGAAGATGATAATTCTACTGGCGCAATTAGAATGCCATAAGCCTACTTTGTCGTATTAGTTTACAAAATGGGAAAACCAAATTAAATTTGAATTTCGCGGGCAGACTCGTATAAAGCGTGGATCATTGAGATAGATAATGATGCTGGCATCGTTGATGCCGGTAACGATCAAATCCTTATCCTTAACTGTGCATGCAATTTTTAGACGATAACCCTGCTGGCCTAAAGAAAAACTAGACCTCGTCGACCCTCAAATCAGTCTTCATTTATGTCGACCCCTGGGAAACCAATTACGACCCCAAGGGTCGATATCGGACCACTTTGGGAATCCCTGCACTAGGCTATCACTGCTTATTATATCCATT